>OX457040.1:46727759-46750379 GCA_949752735.1 Lumbricus terrestris
AATTTAAGGACTACCGTGTTATGCTAGATTATTAGATTACGGAAACCAATTGACTAAGCTTCTGGATTCTAGCATTACCATTTTAACCAATTATTCCACAACCAATATTCAAATTTAATATTTATGTTTAAATATAGTCAACTGCATATTTAAGACAGCATTTCCTTTCGTTTCATCAGTAGATTGTCAAGACATTTCGTAGAACACTAGTCGTAGAAAATCTCGCAAGGCAAGCATCTCTATAATTGTAGATCACTATATATACCGTATGGTAGCAGCAAACCCTGGTATAGTAAACTATATCAGAGCGCGGATCGATTAATTATAGTACTGTTATGTACTTCTGAATTGACCTGTGTATATAGCACTCAGGTTCTTGTGCAGAAATTTTAATACGCCTATATATTGTCTTGTGCCATATTGTCCTATACCACTTTGTCTTGCGCAATATTGTTCTGTGCATATCAGTAACTAGGAGATTTCGTCAGTTTCGCTACGGAACCGTTTGCACACTGAACCGAATTTGAGAAACTTTTCAGTTTACATAGAAAGACAATCGTGTAGTGCTATCTTTGCATTGGATATTGCTGTTGCAGTCTCTTTTCCGTTCGAATTTCTTTGGCTCTATATGTCAGCATGATAATTTTTCTAAATGCTGCTTTCCATTGATTCAAAGACAGAACCGTACGTGACCCTCTTTTACAGCGTATACATTCGACGCTCGGCGATGTGATTTATGGTGCACAGTTTTCTCTCCAGTGTGTGTGTGTGTGCGTGTGTGTGTGCGTGTGTGTGCGTGTGTGCGCGCACGTGTGTGTGTTTAGATGGCATATGCACAGTGTATAGACGATCGTCTAGAGGCCTCCATGCATCCAGACCAGATTTTTGTTTTACGTTGCAGAAGCCTTTCGTTTTTCGCTGGCCTTCACGGACAGCGATGCCCAGGGACCCCACTCCGCAGAGAGAGCGAGCGAGCGGCGCTGGAGCCAGGACGCAGCCGGTCGGACACAAGGGACAATAAATCATGTGGACGGAAATCGCCAGAGACGCATTACATGCGGCTGCTGCTGCTGCTGCTGCTGCTGCTGCTGCTGATGCTGATGTGGTCTGCAGTCGATCGGTCGGTCGACGTTCGCTTATATCAAGGTGATCAATGCAGGTTTCATCGACGTAATCTGACCCATCGTCGTCGTCGTCGTCTCATAAGCTGCCTCTGTATTCGATGCAGCACCAGCAGATGCGGCAGATGCGCATTCTGTTTTGTGATAATGATGATGATGATGATGATGATGATGATGATGATGACGATGATGATGACGATGATTATGATTATAATTATGATGATTATGATTACGATGACGATGATGATGATGATGATGATGATGATGATGATGATGATGATGATGATGATGATGATGATGATGATGATGATGATGATGATGATGATGATGATGACGATGACGATGATGATGATGATGATGATGATGATGATGATGATGATGATGATGATGATGATGATGATGATGATGATGATGATGACGATGATGATGACGATGATTATGATTATGATTATGATGATTATGATTACGATGACGATGATGATGACGATGATGATGATGATGACGATGATGATGATGGTGATGATAATAATGACGGCAATGATGATGATGATGATGATGATGATGACGATGATGATGACGATGATTATGATTATGATTATGATGATTATGATTACGATGACGATGATGATGATGATGATGATGATGATGATGATGATGATGATGATGATGATGATGATGATGATGATGACGACGATGACGATGACGATGACGATGATGATGATGATGATGATGATGATGATGATGATGATGATGATGATGATGATGACGATGATGATGACGATGATTATGATTATGATTATGATGATTATGATTACGATGACGATGATGATGACGATGATGATGATGATGACGATGATGATGATGGTGATGATAATAATGACGGCAATGATGATGATGATGATGATGATGATGATGATGATAATGATGACGATGATGATGATGATGATGATGATGATGATGATGATGATTATAATGACGATGATTATGATGACGATTCATTCTTCCGTCTCATCTAATGACAGGAATTCATTTCGAAGAATTACTGCGCAGATTATTGGATTGAAATGAATGTCGTTCTTGATTTATTATCGGAACTGAATAACAATGGAAAGCCGAGCAACCCTCAATATATACGTGAAGATTTATTGTTGCTAAAATGCAATATGGGAATGTGATTACAGAAACATTCCCGCATGGCAGAAAATCCGCAAAACGTTTCTTGACATTGCCAATGGGATAATTTAATTCTCAAGGTATGTCGTTCTGTCAGCCGAATCAATTCTAGAAGACGCAGAAAAACATTTGGCCATGCAGTGCCAGTTTTTATAAGTGCAGAGATTGCCCGAGTTTTACCTTTATTTTGATTATGTACGTATAGCAGTCAAACAGAACGCGACTATAATGTCAAAAAAGTAGCCAGATTCTCTTTCGAGCCATGAATCGCGTGACTTCCAGAAAAAGGTTTCTGCACTCGTCGTCAAACAATTTTATTTATTTGACCAATGGAGTTTTTTTAGCCACCAATGAAAGGGATGTATTCAACTTTGCATTCATCTTGAAGACGTGCTAAAACGAAAGTGTAGAACTGTAGACCTACTAGGGTATACTAGGCATGATTGTGAAACTATAGCAACTCGTTGCTCTGATGATCAGAATAGCTTGGAAATGGATTAAGTATCAAAATATCAAATTGTCGGAGTTGCCCGCAGTGAACAGGAATAATGAGCTTCTATAAGCAAATTGATGAAGAAAATTTGCAAAAAGAATTCGGTTTAAAAGATTAATTGTTTGAGCATTAATCTAATGACGTGAACTTGACAATCGATTGCAGTTAAGAAATGAAAAGAATTCAAAAGATATGTGAATGTCTGGTTAAGAAACGCCTGCGATAGCGTAGCCTTTGACATAAAATCTTCACTGTTAGCAATGACATCGAGCTTCAGAAGGAGAGAATGACAAGAAAAGAAGCAGGACAACAGTCGAACCGAGAGAAATATATTTTCTCCGTAGATCTTTTTTACATTACTGGTTTTTGTTCCAAGCACAGAGTTCTACGTTGTGTTACGTCATGGATATCTGCTGATACGTGTCGACTATTGCAATATCAGCAGTTGTACCACTGATGTAATACAGGTAGATAGAACACCGTCAAAAGATAGCCTACTTCGAGCTTGGATAAGGCCTACATGTTTAAACACGAATGCATTTACCGCATTGAGAGATTGGACATATACTTGTTCAACTCACGAAGCTGTTGTGATGTTCAGTAATTGAAAGTGCACATAGTCTTCGCGAAGTCTATGGTCATTTCCTCCAGTTTTAAGACAAATATCTTATTCACCGTATACGAACTCACCCACGCCTGACCTCTTACAATCTCTTCGCAGGTCTTTCGCTCAAAACTGAAAAATTTATTTTTAAAAAATCGTTTCATGATTTCTTCTCTTATCCTCAATTCCCTCGCAATTCCAACTCTAAACATCACCCACCTCAGCCGTCCGTTTGTCTGCCTGCCTGCCTGACTCTCCGGATCTTGAGCTCTTGACTCTCTGTTCTATCGATTTTGTTTTGATTGAGCGCCTGTGAATAAGCTGGTTCCCATGACTTCGCTTTTGTGAAATCTGAAGAAGTCTCGAGATTACGATTACGATTATACGTGGCTGATAATAATTATCATGTAGCCTACCAAAGTTCTCCATGGTAAAGTCTGAACATTTACCAAAAACTCTACAATTGCAAACCTGCTTCGAGGTCGTTTTCAAGGTTCTTCAAAAACGAATCCTTGCATCGCTCTTTTTTCATCAGAAAATGAGAGTCATAACTTACAGATAATTATTTACAAATTCCATGACTTAGCAAGTATAGCAAACTTTAAGATGAACAATTTAGTTATTCAAACCCTACCGAAACAATTAGGCGTATACCGCTGGTCATTGTAATCTTATCCCAAGTGATTCCCTTTTTACTCTTGTAGAATCGGCTATAATAATGCGCTCATTAATTACTATAAATAGTGATTACAATTCTTAAGAGGCCGCTATACAATCTATATGAATCTCCATGACAATTGCAAAGCCGTTATAGTATCAGTCACTTATTATAAGACGCATCTATATACATGTACATTGGATATAGGTCATACACAATCTGATGCAGTATCATTTTTAAGGCGCTTGTAAAGTCTTGTATAGGCCTATGCATCCTATTGAGCGCAGACAGAGGCTTAAAAAATGTCATCGCAAGTGTCAGAATCCCCAGCCATCAATCTCACGATGCAGTAGCCATACTTTCTCGCACAGCCGGCCAGTGAGGTGAGGCAGACGGCTGACCGATTGCTGTCGGTCGAAAGGTTCTGATCCCTCTTGACACGGACCACACGATGGACAGATGGAGTGCGAAAGACGCTGCTGTGGATGTCGACGATGGCTCTAAAGACAACGATAGCGAAATTGCTTTTCAAGGCGATTGCACAATCTCATTTCATGAAGCGCTTATAGACGCACAATAAACACGACGCTCTTATTATTTCCATCCTCGTTGCATGAGGGGGGATCTCTTAGATCAACGAGCATTTAGTGTTTATGATTGCTATAGGCTACTGCATGGCAGAAACATGCGCATCATTTCTGAAAGGCTCTACTGTACTGTCAGTGTTTAATCTAATACCCATGCTTTGGGGAGAGGCGGGTTGGGTGGGGGAGGAGTCAAGGTTTACCGGGGGTCCGCTATACCGTTCGGTGGACGGCATAGTTTACAGGAGGATGGGCTTTTCCGCTTCATGATTCTTTATTTCTGTTAAGTGTTAAACCTTTTCCATAGTCTTTGTGTATTTTATATCGCGGCTTTATATCCGTTCGTCTACTCTAATGTTTCCAATGTTTCCGATCTGATGACCTGATTTTTTTTATTGTATCATCAATTTCTTTATTCTATATACTATAGGCCTACTGGATAACGCTTTCATCACGTGAGATCAAGTATTATAACCGTTCATGTATATGATATATAGATGTCAACAGTAGCCGTCAAATTTTTAAGTTTATAGATGGAGAAATGTCATTCCTGGGGTCTTCTCCACCCATGGAGATGCCTAGAATTAACACTGCATGCTTGACTGTCATGCCGTTACGAAGCGTCAGTTTGTTCGCGCAGCAGTAAAAGCCGCTTCTTTGATCCATGCAGACAGAAGTCAATTCGTGAGCAGTAAACCAACGGAATACAATAGGCTACAACTGGAATTTAATAATGCTGCATTCCTTACAAAGCTCAGAAGTGCACATTGATGTCGTGCAGCCATAATAATAATAGATAGACCGGTAAGTGTGAGTTTTAAATATAGAGTGAAAGACAGTCTTCCTATATACGATCGATGTGAACACGAGGACGCAGAGTTCCACAATACGGAATTGTAATGTTTACCAAACTTACTTGGGGGGTCTCCTCCTGAAATATTTTTAGTAGGCCTAAGTGTTAGTAGCAACATTAGCAATAACGTCGTCGTGCTTTTATGTTATCTGATTTTAAAACCATGCACTACATTGTGAAAACCTGTTACCTATGTATTTTATTCGAAGCTAATGAAAAATCGTCTCGGTCCATGTACTGTCTTCGCTTTGTCTTTCGTTAGGTGATACAGAGTTATAGGAACCTGAAGACAACGCGACGATGACACACGTATGCCGTCTAGCCTACGTTCGACAATGTCCAGGAATGGCGGCAGTCGACAGCCAATTGGAACAACAAAAGGAAGAAGAAGAAAAAGTAGGAGGATGCATGGAAAACAGGAAGATAAGAAAAAAGAAAGGAAGCGAAAAAGAGGAAAGTGGGGATACACAGATCCATGAATTAATGTAGAACGATGAGTCGGAAGTTGCTCGCCAGTGGAACAACTATTTAAATCGATTTACGGGCAGTAGGTGTACAATATTTTAATATTTTGTGATTTTTGGGATAGGTCGTTTAGGCGAATGATCGATCTTTTCATCTGACGTCTATGTTTAATTATGTCTGCTTAAAACTGGACGTTTAGACTGTAAAATCTGCCTGTTACCTCAACAGGAGACTCCTTCATTATAATACAGCTATATGGTACACAATAACGTAACATGCAGTGTGTATTAAGCAGAATGTTCAATTTAACCATTAGTACAAGCCCAGGTGATCAGTGTTACGATCTTCTTACACTCCAATGGACTCCAAATCAAATCAAATCAAATCAATACAGTATATATGATATATAGGCCTATTGGCGCTGAACCAGTTTAATCACCAGTCATTTGCAATGATTTAAATCACAGCTGCACTAGTCCAAATGAAATCTTTCTCTTTAGGCCAAAGACAGACTGCACATGATTTTTCTTACACTGCAGAAGTCATTAATGATTAATTTCCTGTGCCTTCTTTTCTAACATATGTGGCCTCAGTTTATATTGGAAGTAGGCTGTTCAACTGAAACAAACTCTTAAGTTTTTCTGTCTTTTAAAACAACAAAATGTCTGACGATTTTTTTACACAATGCATTATAATATTCATAACCGCATTATTGACAATTAAAATTTAAGTTGAAAATATGTGCACAGTCAAATTGATTATAATTATGCAATAAAACAGTATTTGTATTGATGTAGTCTACTTCGTTCTCTAATATTGCCTTCATTTGTATTAAGTCACATTGATTAGCAGTGAAACAGTATAAGTGAGACAGGTATTTCCGTTACACGACAGCAGCGTTGTACGCATGCGCAGCAGTGATCCAACATTCTACCCAGAAAACCCGGGTGTGTGATGCGTGTAGCCGCTGCTGTAGTACGGCGAAGTGACGTCAAACGGATGCTGTTGACAGCTGAGATACGTAGCAGGCGAGGAGTACACATTCGATTTGATTGATACCATCGACGTGACGTCATACTTCTGATTAGACGCGACATCTACTGGAATGGGACTGATGTACTGAGGAAGGTATTTGGTAGGGTGTGGGGAAACAGACGCTGGTGGGGTGACGTAAACGTCCTGATGGGGCATGTTCTGGTGCATGTGGATGCCTGCAGCGGGAGAGGAGGGTACGTACCCAGAGACGACCTGACCATAGCTCGGGGGTGTTTTACAGCTGCCCATAAACGACGATTCCTTGTAGTTGGACACGGAGGCGCCACAAGGGGGCGTCAGCAGACTGGCCTGAAGGGGGTCGGGGTAATACTGCGCCGCTGCCGCCGCTGCCCTCGGTGACGACATATTTGTTCTGATGACGGACTCACGGTTGGCGTAGAGAGAACGCAGCAACGTCGATGCCGGAAGTCCCGAGTAATAGTCTGATCCGATCCACTGGATGGTTCTTCGATGGCAGGACGACGACATCGAGATGGAAGAGGCGGAAGAGGACGACGAGTGACCACCCACGCCCACGCCCCCACCCCCGCCGCCATTGCACCGAAAGTGAGGGATGAGGTCGTCCTGTTCCGGTTCTTGCGCCGGAAGATGTTTGTTCATCGCTTCCTCAAGATCCTGAACTGAATTCGTCATCGCATTCTGATTGGTCGCAGAGACCCACGTGACCCCGCTGTCGTTCTTCCGATGACGAATCGTCGTCGTCGCCATGGAAACGACGACGTCACCTTCCTCCTCCTCCTCCACCGACTTCCTGTTTACCGTCGATGGAACGGACGCAGCACCACCGAGGGCGTCCTCCAGGCGATCCAGCTGGTAGCTGCGGATCGTGAGGTCCTCTGGAGTGGGACTTCCGAGCTTCTGGAAATCGAGGCAGGACGGAGGAACGGGTCGCCTGAGGCATGGAGATCGATCGACGATCACTTCGTCGACCTTGAACTTCTTCTTCTGTTCAACATCTTCATATTCCGGATTCCTCTCCAGGGATCTCTCCTCCCTTAGTTTCTCGGACTCGGCAGATAGATAGGCTGGCGTCAGTTGGTAGACTCCCTCGCTGTTTCCCATTTCTCGCGGTTCCTCCTCTTCCACAGCGATGCTCAGCGACGCCTCGTGGTTCCGTTTCCGCTTTCGAGGTTTATCCGACTTCCGGCGGACGTTCCTTGTCGGCTGCTGCTGGGTCCCTCTTCCGGTTCGAGCGCACTGTCGCTGTGGGTTCGCGTAGTCGGCGACGGAAGTTGTCAGCGAGGCTTTGTTGATGGCGCTCAATAAATCACCGGTCGCCATCATGGAACCTGAATGAGTGACGACAACAGATTCCGTCCATTACAAGGTGTCGCCACATAAGACAGATGACGTCATTAATCATCAGATCTTGCAAACGCTACTCTATGGTATGAGATTATACGTCGATTAGGGTTAAGCAGCTGTGCTTGTACAATATTATACATGCCTAGATGTTGAGTCAGGTATGAACTAGTATAAAAGAAAATGTATCATAGAAAAAAGAGGGAAAGAAATAAGCAGTGAATAAAGGAATACCGGGAAAGATAGAGCAAATAATTATAAACAACTATGAGAAATTCAGTGAGAGAAATACAGAGAAAAAATAATTTTAAAAAATTGACTTAATTATAGACCCTAATTTTAAGTGACAATATAGGGTCTATATCGAGAAAGAGAGAGATAGAAATTTAACAGAAGAAAAAATATAGTGTCAGTGACGCTATACAGTAGGTCTACAATTATAGGATGAGAGTGAAATACAAGAAGGTTTTATACCGCTATTCGTGATGCGTTCAGTTTCCATGTCAGCCGTGAACTGGTGTATCGTCATTGGCCGAGTTTCGTGTTCCACGCAGCTGAAGTACACGCATAACAAGTTGTTACCAGGACATTCGCCAGAGGGCGACACAAAGCCACCTTGCGAATCATCATAGAACTACTTATCGTGTGTCTCATGACGCAGTCCACAAATAACACAGCCCATGCATTGATTGAGACTGTGCATTGCATATATAATAGCAAATTCAACACTAATCCTGCCTGTGTAGGCCTATAGACTTAATATTAAATTGCTGTATTATCGCAATCGCATTAGAACTAGGTAAATAGGCAGTGGCGTAGCCAGTTCTTTTTTCATGGGGGGGCAGTGGGGTGGCAGCTTAAAATGATGGGGTGACTACCGTTGGCAATTAAAGCGTGCATCGGCATCGGTATATTGCCATAGACTATGTACCGTATTTTTAGATTTTGGATGTATTAGGCCTAGGCCTACAGTATTGGACATAATACGCATGCAAGCCTCACTAGCTTGTCTGTCCCACAGCTAGTGCACTATAGTGGCCTGTCCCACTTTCCCATCACCCACCCTATAAGAAGTTGTACAGGAAGCTATATAAAAAATAAAATAAGTCAGAAATTATATAACATTCTTTAATTCCTTATCACTCGTAACAAGTAAAAAGTAAAACAAACGCAGGGATTGGGGGGCAGCTGGGGGGCAGCCCTCTCATTTGGGGGGGGCGGCTGCCCCCCTTGCCCCCTCCGTAGTTACGCCACTGTAAATAGGAACCGACTAATTATATTTAGTAAATAGAACGATTAATTACTGACCGCCTGATAAAAATAATAGAATGATGCAGAACAGTTATGCAGCCAGCGTCGTCGAATGAGAGAAGTCACTCGAATATTACGGATGAAGATTTTGGTCGGATGGTGAAGGAATGAATGAACTAAGAAATGCAAGAAAGAGAGGCAAAAGGGAAAACCTAGAAAAGAAGTCACGTATGACCGAAGAAAACAAAGGAAGAAAGAACAGAGGAAAAGAAGGACAGAAATAGATATCGTGGAAAGAAAAAAGAATAGAAGGTAAAAGGAAAAAGAAGGGAAAGATGGATGGAATCAGTTGACGACAGGGAAAAAATTACGAAATAAAGAGAAATGAAAGAAGTGAATATCGAAAGAAAGAATTCAATGAAAGAGATGCATAAAAGGAAAGAAAATATTTGGGGAGAAAGAAAAAAAGATGTACAGGAAATCTTTCTCTTTGACGTTCTTTTTCTTTCTCTCTCAGAGAGGAGAACTATAAAAGGTTGCGCAGAATGTTAAGAAGAAAGTTATACAAAGAGACAGATAGACAGGCAGGCAGACAGACAGACAGGCAGGCAGACAGGCAGACAGACAGACAGACAAACAGACAGACAGACATACAAGCAGACAGATAGACAGAACAACCAATTCATTGATCGATTGAACTGACCTATATACTCAGCACGTGACTAGCTTGTGCTGATACGATTGGACGGTGCAGTTACCTGATGACATAGTTGATGGCGACTATGTTCATTTCGTCGATGTTCTTTGAGTTGCAGATGACCGAGGCGACCGTCTGAATCCAAACGTATCCACCTCCGCCAGTCATCAACCGAAAGTAGTCCGTTATTGACTGACCTTTGTTTAACACTGAAGCACATAACATACAGTCACGGATCGCTGGTATAGGCTACAAGCGTGATTATATACAGGATCGGGAACAATAAATTTATTGCATACACGAGTAAACCTAATATATTTATTACGAACTAAAAGACGCACTCCACAAAACTCGCAGTACAGTTTCTCCAAGTACCTGAATGGCTGTACCATTTTGCATTATCATCATCATCGTCGTCGTCGTCCTCGTCGTCGTCATCGTCATCGTCATCGTCATCGTCATCGTCATCGTCATCGTCATCATCATCATCATCATCATCATCATCATCATCATCATCATCATCATCATCATCATCATCATCATCATCATCATCATCATCATCATCATCATCATCATCATCATGTATAAATGAGGCCCATTATAGATATGCCTATGACCTGCATTTTTGTTTGTAAGTGCACTTGTATATAGCGCCCCTTCAAGCTCTTGCTACTCAGTGGCGCTCCCGACTACAGCGCGGACACTGCATCGGAGTTTCACGCCGAAACGCTGAGCAATTGCGAGCGAAGGGCTTGCCCAAGGTCCCTATTTACGCGGCGAGAATTCGAACCTGCAACCCTCTGGCTGCAAGGCAACGAGCACGCCCACTATACCACGACTTTTTAAAAAATCATCGACTTTTTTGTCCTGGAAAATTGCACTTTTCGGCGAGATATCAGCCCGAGGACTAAAAAGTCATCAACTTTTTGAAAATATTTGTCGGCGTCGCTCGTTCTGAACCGAGTCTCAGCCACCAACAAAACCCAAGTTCTTCCTAAGTTCTTTTTTTTAGCTCCTCCAAGAACGGAAACCAAACTCGGCCCATGCATGGGCCTAAGTCTTAATATGGACAATGAACCAACAATCATTTTTGTTTAACACCGATCCAACAACAAAAACGTAGCCTATGACTTTCTTTGCAGCATATTAAGAAAGTATAGAGAACATACTGTCATACAATCATTGTATTGTATTGTATTGTATTTACAAATATATAAAGCGCCTCTCACAGTGCACACCAATCAGAGGCGCTCCCAGTATCATATTCTTACAAATCATATTCTTATGTTGAACCAAAACATGTATGCATCTGAAATAATGCCGGAACTGCGTTAGAAATTTATCGCTAATTCTTTTTATCATAATGGCTTCAGGGCCCGTAATTATGAGGCAGACGAAAATGTGCTTGGTGTAGCGGTTAAACTGAGAATAGCCAGCTATTCTCCGAATAAATCATCGTCTTGTACGGAATTCGTTAGCAGTCGTAGTTTTATGAATAATTAGTTTTGGCTTAAAGTTCGCGCGACGACGTCTGACGCTGGGTTTGTCCAATATTTTAATGGTTATAGTTGACTGCTCAAAACATATTTATATGGGATCGCTGCCGACTAAAGTAAATAGGCTAAGTAAAGACAGAATATCGGCCACAAGCCATTGATTTAAGGAGACCATTAAAGGAGTTTTATGTCGTTGGTCTCCAAAACTGCGCACTGTACGGTTACACTTGGCATAGATTCAATTTATTGTGAATTGGTCATACGTTTGCCGTGAGAACAAACCAAGCAGAAGATAAATGCAAGCTACGTTAGGTAAGCGATCCACGGTTTGGTAGGCCTATAGCCCTACTTAGCGAAGCACTTCGAATGCAATTTTCTAAGGCATTCTCTCAAATTTCACCATTGTGATGGTGAAAATTAAGACCAATATAAAGTTCGCCGTTGGTGATCGAGGCGAGTTGATTACAGAGCGTCCGAAGCATGTTTTGGCGTCTAAAAATGTGATCGAATGCAGCGAATCACGCCATCTTTGGGAATAACAGACAAAAAATATACACCTACCACAGAGTAAAGCGTTGCGCCTGTCCCATGATTACCGAGATAAGCCGCTACTCCCGCGTAGGCCACATTTAATCTGGGAGTAAGAGATACGCCTGTCTCATAATTACGGTCCTAGAACTGCAGACTGTCGAAACACAGCTCTACAGCTTTAGAAAGGAGCAGAGGAAAACCAACAATTGAATGACCTACAAAAACTAAATGTCACGTCGCGAATAAATTGTTTCGACAAATCTCTCTCTTGCTCTACACACAGGACACATGCGTTGCACGACTGTAGAGTTATATTCCAAATTGATAAGTCGCGTTAAACCATTAGACATATTGGTGTTTGCACTGTTGTGGCCGTACGGACGTCGACGGTGGTTGCTGCGTCTGCAGGGCTGCCTGCAGTCGACGGTGCACTAAGGGGTAGGGCTGGGTGTGCGTCGGCGGCGGAGGGGGAGAGGGGGGCACGAAATGGCGCGTTGCGTATCCCGAAGGGAAGACACTGGCGGCCAATAACTCAACGGCGGATCAAACCTGATTAGCCGGCGACCACCTGTCAGCTGAATACCAATGAGACAACACTTACCCGCCGTGAATAGCAATGAACTATAAGTCCCGACGCTGCCAATCTAAATCAGACGCACGGACCGCGGACGCAAGCCGGCACGGCCTGCCCGCACCGACGAACCAAGACATGTTTTCCCGCGCGCGCCACTGACCAGTGCGCGCCTCCAAGCGACGCCATAATGACGTCTAATATTCGGGTAATCGAGCGCATGCGCCGTGGTCGACTGGGTTGTAGGTGTTTGGTCCCGTGGGAGCACCGACCCTATAAGCCACTTCTCCATTTTATTAAGTGCTATAGCTATATTATACACGGCTGTAATGCTGAATTCTGGCATGGGGGGGGGGGCGGGAACAGCATTTCTTTGTTTTGTTTGCCTACTTGGAGCAGATTGAATGTCCTCTCGTAACCGTAGCATAATCTAAAGCACTTGATTTAGATATTCTAAAAAGCTTGCGAGAAAAAAGTTTCTAGTCCGAATACAGGCTATAGCTGATTTTTAGTATTCGGAATCTGACAATCAATAACCAAGTGATCTATGGTATGAAACATTTTTCCGTGTGATGTGATAATTAATCAAGTGCATACAGGAACATTTTAAAGACACTTTTTAACCCTAATATTTTAGTGAAAGTAAACGGTGTCTTAAAATTGTTAATGGCACAACTACTGAACAACAGATACAGTTGCCGTGTCTTAATTTAATGAATTCAGTTCATGTCTCGGAAAGAGCGATTGATTAGTAAAGAAGAAGCTTAGAAAATACGATCATTATAATACATAAGACTTGGTTGTTAATCTTAATCTCAGGGCTGTTTTTGAGGAATTTTTAGAACTGCACAGCTCCTTCTTTCCTTTCCCATACATCATCCATGGTAAATTACTTAAAATCGGAGGACAATGACCTTTTTGCTAGTTACAACTGTACAGAAGTGCTTCTGCAACTGCCCATTTTGTGTACAACTGCAAGTTAAAAGAGCCCTGCTTACTTAATACCTAAGTATCGCATATGAGGATCGCTGGCTGGAAAACTAATCAAAAAAACATTAAAGCTTCCAAAAGTTCACAACTCAAGACAGATTTACTTAAAGGCGCTAAATCAGTGTACCAAACCTTTTTACTTCACAATATGTCTCTAATTTATACTCTGACAACTATAGCTTCTCCTTCTGCCGTCGGTTTGGATCAGATAATCTATAAAACGCATAATTATTCGAGATGCGTTCTATAGAAAAGCGCATGATTAACTGCACTACATCACACAGACATGCATGTGATCCTCACGGTGTCAGAATAAGTCATAATTAGGGTCCGTCAAAATCAGACCATCCGCAAATTATTGTCAGCATCTGCCACTTTACTCAGAAGACTTGCTATTCGTCTAAGCTACAGTCAGCGTATTTAAGTTGTATTGATATAAGTGTAATGAAACGTAGGCTATATTATCGTATTGTATACTGCACTGTGTTATATTTTTAGTCGATGGAATTAGCATAGAGATAAATGCATGCCATAAATCGATGACGTCACTTACGATCGACGTGTGCCCTGCGTAGTTTCGTCATGTCGTCAGCGTGACATAATTCATAGAAACTGAGGTGGAGAAGATCTTCCGATTTCAGATCAATCAAATCGCTTACTCTGTAAACAGATCCATTCAACGGAAACTATAGAGGAGCATTATACAAAGTATGCATATTTGCATGACTTGTATGGTCTGAGAGGGCACAAACTATATTTCTGCAATGTGTGAGAGAGCTATGGATGAAAGTGGCTTTTGTTCTTTCTCCTAAAGTGTCATTGTGATACACTCACACACTCCCACACACGGGAGTGTGTGAGTGTATCACAATGACACTTTAGGAGAAAGAACAAAAGCCACTTTCGTCCATAGTAGAACAGACAGACATACAGACAGACAGACAGACGGACGGACAGCCAAAGACATAAACATCTTCAACTGTGTATACTGTATAATTCAAAATGCATCGGCAGAAGTTTGTTTCAATGTGAAACAACCATTGTCATGAGTCATTCAAAGGAACTCGCGACGTCTCCAGAGGTTTCTGAAGAAGCTATATAAATATCTGATAAACATCTTAAAGAAATCACCCTAAAGTGCATGATGCAAAGTCCATGGATACACGATACCACTATCCATGCGGTGACGTAATCTTCACTAAGTCTTTGGCAATGTGACGTAACGCTGCATGTAATTCCATCCGATGTGAGATGACGTAATGCTATAAATATTCAATATTATCTTGTATAGCGTATAATTTCTACCTTGACTCGCAGAATGTGATGACGAAATTCGGACTGAGTCGTGTGACAAAAGCGTCTTTGTCGACGAGTAACTCCGTTGTCGTTGGAGATGGCAATGCAATGGCCACTGCGGTCACTCCGAGCACCTGCTGATGCTGATGCTGATGCTGCTGATGCTGGTGGTCAGTCCTTTGATGACCATTCAGATTTGTTTTCATGTAGTCCTCTAGAGGACGCCTGGAGTTCGCTGCGATTTGAACCACCTGCATTTCATTGCATACACTATATAGCAGATAAACATTAAGCAACCCTTGGACTAGGAGGTATTTATACGTTCATAAAATGCTACTCCAGATTGGTCTATACTCTATATAGATCTATCCCCAAAGTATTATTGTGACTCTAAGGCTCTAAGCAAACTTAGCAAGGATAAAGAATACAATACATAGACGTCTAATATGTAATCAGGATCAAGTTCGTTTCAGAGGTGCCAGTCCCATGCCTGGGTGAAGAAGGAGGGTGTCGCAAAATTTACTTTGTTCTGACAACACAGCGTTCCTAAACAATAGGCCTAACTAACCTAGATTGGTACTCTTATAAGAAGGCTCGTGGCATACTAAATTAGATCAATATGAGCAATCTACTAAAGAAAACTGACGTTAGGTTGATGTCTGGTTATTGAAAACGCTATAATACTCTGAATAGGAATTTAACATTAATTCGTAATTATATAAAATTAATGGAATTCTTAAAATAAGACATTGCATGCATAAAAAGAAATTGAATCGTTGCTGTAGCCTGATTATAATTAATAAGTCTATGCTACAATGATAGCCTGCCGGTGAACATCAAGTCCAATTAGAGTCTAACAAAGTTAGTTCGATCCTAATGAGGACCAATGATCACAAGCATGTTGCAGCACCCTGCAATTATTCCAAAGACATCCAATTAACGAGAAACGAACCCGATATCCGGAAGATTTGATGTGTAGACCTCGTTTCGTCAACGTCGATTTCATTCTTATACAGAAACATCGCGAAAACCCCTTCTCATCGTCGCCGCTGTTTCTCGACCCCTTCAGATCTGCGCCTTCTTTTTAAGAAACAAAACAGATGTCACGCGCTTAATAAATTGCGTCACTCTATTACCGTAATGTCTGCGGCGGAATCTGGTAGCATAGTCTGTTTCACTGCATCGCTCGCTGGTATCTAACATCATTGTTAATTAAAATGGTATTCTGTCCCTTGAGATCAATGCCGCTCATCATCAATCATCGTTAATGGCCAGCGTGGTGGTCGATAATATGGCAGGTTAATTACGACTCGTCCGCGTCCTTTCGTCCATCCATCAGAAGCTGTAAGCTGACCAAGGTCCGGGGGACTGAAGAAATGACTCATTTATTAGGGCGCTGGTACAGTCTCTCGCCCCCCACTGCAGCAGTGCAACATGACAGATGCTGTCTGCGCAGATTATAAAGCTGTGCAAATGTCAATACATCGGAAGTCAACTGGAAAATATCCATCCGTACAGTCAGAAACAAACGAATCGTATATTGATGCCATATAGCACCGCATTCATGACATATACTTTTGTATTATTTGTTTGCATGCGAGTAATAGTCGACAGAATAGGCAGCATTTTAAGAGCTTTTGGACAAATAACTCTTCTCAAATAAGAATAGGCGTATATATGAGACTATAATGATCACGTGAGGAATGTATGTCACACTTGCTTCTACCATCTTCGTCAAATTCGCTCGGTACGTCGCTCACTTACAACCAAAGCTGCCACTACTCTGATGCATGCATTTATATGCACGAGAGTTGACTATGGTAGTGCCATCTATGCGGGCTTAACACTTTCACGCATTAATAAGTTGCAATCTGTCCTTAATGCTGCGGCCCGCCTGATTGGTGGCATAGCAAAGTTTGGGCATATATCAAGTTTTATACGGGAAGAACTGCACTGGTTGCCAATGCAAAAACGTATTGAGTTTAAGATTTTAATGTTCATGCGCAATTGCCTAGCAGGCCAAGCTCCCATCTATCTTATGGAACTCTGTGTACCTGTGCTGTCCATCCCAGGCCGTATATAGGTTCCTTCGCTCTGCTACGCATGGTGACCTGGTTGTCCCTAGGGCTCGATCTTCCACAGTGCTTCATAGTAGCTTTGCTATGGTTGGTCCGTCTTTTTGGAATAAGTTACCTATTAGTCTCCGCAATGAACTTCTTTGTATTTCTTTGCCCCTTTTCCGCAAGCGTTTGAAAACCATTCTCTTTGATTGTGGTTAGGTGTCAGGTCGGGAGCGCCTCTGGGGAGTTCTCTTGAAGTGGTGCTATATAAATGTACGATTACAATTACAAATAATAATAATTATTATAGACATATGTGGATTTTGCCCTCAGTGCATGGTTAAAGTTCATTAATTGCTGTGAATGAATCCATGGATAGAATCTCACAGTATAGATACCGTATAAATGCAGAAATTGCTTTACCAAAGTCAATCGATTTAATACGGCTTTCTTTTTTGTCAGTCACTATAGGCCTATATGAGGCCCTATGTGTTCGTTTTATAAAACGACCTATAGTCTAAGTCACGCATGCAGAGTCTGATCCAATTGCTTAGACGTTATTCGAATGTTAAAAGCGCTAATAGATGACTCGAGGGTAACAATTAATTTTTTCCGTCTTCATGCAAAGGTGTCAGTCTTAGAAAGTTTCTCACTTGGAAATATTTTAAAACCTATTTGGAAAAAGTAAAAGCAGCGTGCTGGACGCCACACATTGTTCAAACAGCTATACATAGGGAAGGTCGAGCGTATACACAAACTTAATAAAGTTGTTAGCAACGCTGACTGAAAGACAGAAGTCATCGGCAAATTAGAGGTCAATTAGAGGACGTACGGGTTGGTTAGTGCAGCAGTAGCAGCAGCAGCAGCAGCAGCAGCATCGGCTGAGAAAGGGAATGCCTCGGCTTATTAGGGAAGATGCGTGGCACAAAAGGAAAGGCCGGGAGATGAGGCACGTAGCATAATACGGTGCAGCTGCGATGCTCATCAAGAAGAACCGGAAGAAGCGACGATGGACGAAGGTTCGTCGTCAAACGAAGAAAGACATCGCGATGAAGAACGTTGGAGATTTCTAGCAAAGGTTAAAACCTTCTGAAGATTTAATCGATTAATCAAATGCGATTTATATTGTCTTATACGAAATTTAATTCCGTCCAAGCTTCTGCCTGGCTGTCGTTCCTTTGCTTTAGATGACTAGATCTATCTATCAATGGTAATTAACTTATTTATGAATAGCACAGTTATAAGAAAGGTTATGCCTGTGAATAAGCTGGTTCCCGCGACTTGGCTTTTGTGGGCGCTGTAGAAGTTTCGAGATTACGATAAACGATTTTAGTGTCTCTAGGCTCTATGGCTTTAAGTTATTGAGCGGCACGGTGACTCATGTGCTTTAAATATAGTAGATCTGATCTCAGAGCCAGCCGATTGCATATATATAAAGCTCGGAATAAATTAACAAAATGGGACAACAAAATAAAGATAATAAATGAACAAAATGATTTGATAATTACTTCCATTTCTGTCGGACGTTTTGACGGAATGTCTTTCCAGCAGACTTCCCTTCCCTGCAGATCCTCCTCCTCCTCTTCCTCCTCCTCCTCTTCCACCTCCTTCCCCTCCTCCCCCTCCATCATCGTCGTCCGATTCGATCTTCGATGAAGGCGACATGGATGAGGAGCAAGGCATCTGCTGGAGCAGGCAGTGCTTCTGCAGCGATAACAGACCGAGCTGTTCGGACAGTTCCTGGTGGTCCTGTCGGTGGATGTAGTCGAATATGCTGCTACCAGTGAGTTCAACCTTCAACGTAAAATATATATTTACTATACGAGTTATATATTAAATGTTCGTTTAATCAAAAATCAGATTGACAAGCCGCAACACAGTTACAACTATAATAAAAAGATGAAGTGAAAAGCAGTTTTAAATAAGACCAGTGGATTTATTTGTTCATTATTCACAGGTTATTATTATTTATTTATTTGATCTATTTAATTATTTTTATTTTTGGTAAGCTCTTGTAGAGTACCATAGGTATGAAGTTCTTATCGTCCTTATTTGGCAATTCAAAGCTATGGTTCTCGGGTGAAGTTAGCTATATTTGGTTATATCTAAACACTTTATACAAAGCAGTTTGTCATTGACTCATATAACGGCATTGTCAATAGGCCTACAGGTAGCAGCAGAGCAGAAAAGGCGCTAAAGAAATGGCTGAGGCAATTTTTTTTGTCTGCATGCTTGCTGTGCTGTCCAACGTATTTCATCCTGCAGTGCGAAATTCGCTTTTCCATAAGGACTTCACATCTGTTATAATGCATTGCGTTATTTTCTTTCTAAGCCACGCATGCAAAACCATGATCTCCTTAAATTACATTAATTATCAAATTGTTTAATAATAGTCTATTCAAGCTCTCGTTTAATTTTTCTCTAATTAACAATTAATTAACAATTAAGTCTTTGTTTCTCACTGTTTTGTTTCACGTTAATATGAAGTCAACATTAGCTTGACTGCTCAATTATTTATCATAGAGAATGGTTGATTTAATTGGGGCATTTTGCCCACTGGTATACGCTATACTTCACATGCAGGCATGATTTATTCAGTTTAGAGTTTTGCGACTTATATCGGATACCTGATCGCGATTCGCGACGAATAAGTGGACGCGATGGGGCTTGAAAGGAAAAGAAGCTTAACTATAGACAAGTAGACAACTCGGTCACTGGTCGTAGTCTAGCCGTGCCAGACCCAAGCCGGGAGAAAGAAGGGGGTTGCGCTAATCATCTTTCCCATGCAGTGGCGTTGCCAGGAATTGATGATGGGGGTTTGGGGGAGTTCATGGTCTGGGCGGATGCCCTTTCTGACACCCATCCAATAGTATTACAGTAAATAAAAAGGGAATAAACTAACAAAGGCAATAAGGTAAGAAAAAACAATTGTTACTTTAAGCAATTGTTTTCTTATTTAAGTGAATAAATAGCCTTAAATTTTTTCCCTAGGCCAATGGGGGGTTTAACCCCCGAAACCCCTTTGTCTGCGCCACTGTTCCCATGACACAGTGTTGTTGACAGTGTAAGTAAATTAGTAAAAGTTACCCATCTAAATAAGTCGCCTTGGAACGGAAAGTCATGCGAGGTCAGAGGGATTAGATCTAAAATGTTATCATAAAATAAATCTCGTCTGTATATCTAGACATTTAACGATTCCCCTACGCAGCAGAGTCCAGTCGTATAATATCTTATCGACGATTCTGCCTATAACTACGATCAACAAAATTGACGCAAACATTAATGTATACTGGTCAGCTTGTAAAGCCGAAGACCACGTGACTCAGGTCGCCAGTCGACCATATTATCCGACGGACTGTTTCTGCTCTGCAGCGTGTGGTCAAGCGGACTGGTCAAGCGAAACTGACCGTTTAGCTGGTTTATGTGTCATAGGAGAGTGACCACGGTGCCGAAACACGAAGGGGAACACTAACTGCGATTCATAGCCCGTAAAGATGAACACGGTGGCATCCTGCAGTGCCAAACTTTCCTTTGATCTCGAGCGCTGCAGGGAGATGATAATGACCACGCGGTTGCAGGTTTATGGTCAGCGGAACCATCCAGCTATAGCAGAGCAGTTGATCGCTGAGGTTACAGTCGTCCTGTAATGACGTTCCGGGTGGAGAAGACTTTTGAAGATGAGGAGAGAAGGACGAGTGCAACACTCATAAAGATCATTTCGATTTTATGGACACATCGGCTGCAGCCTATCGAGGCAAAACTTTAACAGCGAAAAACGACGACGTGTTCGTTATATATCGCAAAATCAGTAGAATCAGTGGAATCAGTTGTAACCACTGCGCCTTTCTGATAATTTTTGATAGAAAGGTGTGCGTACTTTGTCAAGAAATGATTGAATCATGAAGAAACCTTTTTCTCCTATATACATATATAATTCTGATGCCTGTGTAAATAACACGGTTTCTACAGAGCGACGAGCTGCATGCATACAATCGTTTGAAAGTAGAATAAATCGAAATCGGGATCACGTTCCAAATATGCGTGTCCTAAGTAGATAGGAAAAACATTTTTTGTAAACATTTCACTCAGCATCTTTGGTCTGCAGAAGAATACTGAAAACGTAAACGCTGTGTTCTGAATTCTCCTTTTACTTGTTTTTGTCTGGTTTGTATTGTCTCTATTGCTGGCTGTACGTTTCTTCATCTTCGTCTTGTGTTTCTCTTATGCAGTCTCTATTTTCCTTTCTTCAACTCTGCATCCATCGCTATTCTTCCCCCAACTCTTTACCCCATGTCAGGGCATGTCTTCCTCCTCATCTTTCCAAGTGCCTCTGTCCAAATACATGACGTCTGCCTGTCTATCTGTCTGTCTGTCTGTCTGTCTGTCTCTTTGTTAGTCTGCCTGTCTGTCTGTTCAGCCCAACAGAAATGACTGGCAATGACTCCCGTGGCGACCTCAAACACTCATCGCTTTCGAATGAACGGAGAGTCGAAGACTTCGATCGACAGACGGACGAACGGGCGGACGAACGGGCGGACGAACGGACAAACGGACGAACGGCCGGCCGAACGGACGGACGAACGGACGGACGAACGGACAAACGGACGAACGAACGAATGGACGGACGGACGAACGGACGGACGAACGGACGGACGGACGAACGGATGAACGGACGGACGAACGGACGAACGGACGGACAAACGGACGAATGGACGGACAAACGGACGAATGGACGGACAAACGGACGAATGGACGAACGAACGAATGGACGGACGAACGAACGGACGGACGAACGGACGGACGGACGAACGGACGGACGAACGGACGGACGAACGGACGAACGAACGGACGGACGAACGGACGGACGAACGGACGAACGGACGGACAAACGGACGAACGGACGGACAAACGGACGAATGGACGGACAAACGGACGAATGGACGGACAAACGGACGAATGGACGAACGAACGAATGGACGGACGGACGAACGGACGGACGAACGGACGGACGGACGAACGGATGAACGGACGGACGAACGGACGAACGGACGGACAAACGGACGAATGGACGGACAAACGGACGAATGACGGACAAACGGACGAATGGACGAACGAACGAATGGACGACGAACGAACGGACAAACGAACGGACGGACGGACGGACGAACGGACGGACGAACGGACGGACGAACGGACGGACGAACGGACGGACGAACGGACGGACGAACGGACGAACGGACGGCCGAAGAGCCGACGTTGCGGGGCAGTGATTGCACTCAGCGGTCACATCAATGTCTCACCGATTATGACGCTGAACAAGACGATGGGGGAAGAGGAGGAGGAGGGGGAGGAGGAGGAGGAGGAAGAGAAGGAGTAGGAGGAGCAAAAGGAGGAGGAGGAGGAGGAGCAAAAGGAGGGG
>OX457040.1:46750579-46859818 GCA_949752735.1 Lumbricus terrestris
ACTTGCCAGTGTGGAGGTATTTAAAACAAATTTAACCATTACACACCTCCATGACGTGCTTACTTTGCTTACATATAAAACTTATATCACGTGATTACGACCGTTCCAACCTTTCATATTACCGCTTCCTACACTCGATTTGCTTATTTTAACACCTCTTCCAGGTGCTCGGAGCATGCATGTTATCTGTCAACAAACACCATGTGTGAAATATTTAAGTATTATTTGTTCGTTGTCGCGTCGTCGTTGAGCTGCTTATTTACTAATAATATTATCACCTCTACGCCGACTCTTCATCGATGCTATTTCTTTTAAAAGCGCCGCTCGTATGTCGGCGCCCTTATGTCGGTCGCCCTTATGTCGGCGCCTTATTGTCGGGCGCCCTTTTGACGGGGTGCCGTCCCTTTCCTATTCCTTTCCTGCTCAGGCTTCGGCGGTAATCTGTTAAACAATCTTCGACGAGTGTGGTACGCTACTTAACGGGAAAAATGCGACAAATCTTCCTTCTCTGATTTGGAGCAATGCTGCAATTTTTGATTACAATTTCATTTAACATTCCTAGAGATAAAAAAAAATCTTTCTATGTATTTCAACAAATTTTCATAGAATTACATTTCTCCACATAATTATATTAATTTCAATGTATAGAAGACCAATGTGAGTCATTCTGGTCATAAGTTGTAACGCAATATGTGTGACTGTAGTAGTTGTGACGTTTGAATATACACATAATAACTGTAACTGAAACTGTAACTGAAAAATAAGAAATAACTATAACTGAAACTTAAAAATCTCATTGCAGTTAACTGTAACTGAAACTGTAACTGAAAAATAAAAAATAGATAACTGTAACTGAAACTGTAACTGAAAAACCATAACTGAAATAACACTGATACACACTCACACATTTAACACACACTAATACACACACAGCAGATGTTAACGCATGTTATGAGACTTCAGCGTATACGCTACACGGCTTGTACAATACGTATACACACCTGAGAAAGTCCAAGGTAAATGGAGACAGTTTCCCGATATGTAGAGAAATCTTCCGTCGTCCGATAGAATAAAAACAAATCCATCGATTGACTGAAAGAAAAAAACAGAAGAAAATCATTTCTATTATTATTATTAGCGACGATTCTTTGAGTACTTGTACGATCACACTGGTTAAAAAACACCCGACAGATATAGGCCCTATAGACTTAATGTGTGTTTTAGCTTGCACATCTGCAGATACTATAGGGTCAATTATATAGAAATGTCTGTTTTGCACTCGATAAGTGAACATTGAAAGAACCAAGTTGTAGAATTACAATCATACGGTGCAACCAAACATGATGCAATGAAGATGCATTCCACGTATGCATGCGTGTATGCATGTATGTATGCATGCATGTGATCATGTATGTATATATGCATGTATGTATGTATGAATGTATGTATGTATGTATGAATGTATGTATGTATGTATGTATGTATGTATGCATGCATGTATGTATATGCATGCATGCATGCATGTGATGCATGCATGTATGTATGCAACTTTGTATGCATGCATTCATTGTATATGTACGTGTGTATGTACGCCTGTATATGTATATGTTCGTGTACGTATTTATATATGCAGTATCTCCTTGTGCTGCTGATGCGCGAGTCTTGTGTCTTCTGCTGAAAAAGCTTCTGTCTGATTGGCCATAATCGAATTTCAATGGCCTGGTGCGGATGCAGCCATTCGATGCCGCGGGAAGTTCCCTTTGGGAGCTTTGTCTTCGTGTAACCCCATCCTGCAGCCACCGCCAGCTGACCCAGAGGGAGCCCCTCGTTGACACGTCTTATTCGATCATTTGGCAAGAAGGCCAAGAAGCGGTGGCTGGGGCCGAGGAGCAGACGGCATCGGATGGGGAGTGGGTGGGGAGTGGGTGGGGAGTGGGTGGGGAGTGGAGGCCAGTGCAGATATGAAAGATGGCTTCGTTCAACGATGCGTAGCAAGGATTCATGCAATCAGGATAACCGTGTCGCTCAAGGACCAGGATGTTGGTGCGACCGGTCAACGAGATTAGTGCCTTGCAGTGCTCTCGGGCGCATGGCTGCAGACCGAAGGAAGACATGATTAGCCATCTGGAATCCCTGACCCATAGCCAGGAATCACAGCCACACAAATCAGATCCATAACACCAAAGCATGGCGTTAAGTGTACAATCTGGCATGGAAAGGCAATCGGAGCAGATGCTTTGATAAATGAAGTATAATACTGTGTAAATTCTAATGCAAGAAAAGGAAATTGTTGTAGACGAGGAGGAGAGATCATTAAGTGTATACCACGTGCGTTGTACACATGGCAAAGGATGGAATTCAGAAATCAAGTGGCTCTGTGAAATTGAAATCAAAAGCAATATTCATATTTTAGAATTACAAATAACACCATTAAAATTAGAATATAACTGATTTGATTTAGGTACCGACCTCTTTGGCATTTTGAACGGTTTTATGTAAACATTTTTACTTACTAGTTTTTCATTTACCTTGTTTATTAAGCCTTAAGCCATTCTTTCTTTCACATGAATAATTATTAGCTCAGGCCTATTCCCGTTGCTGAAAAAGGTCATGCGCATTGCTGACCCAGGACGCATTAAATTTTGTCTGAATCGTTACAGATGTTACACAAACCAACGAAGAACTTTCAAAATCGGGACGCCGTGTATAGTAAATTTAGTAATGATAGTCTACTGTTTTAGCCTACTAAGTGTTCAAGGGACAAAACATTTAGAAAATTTGGCAGCTTGACATTTGAAAGGTAGCATGGAAAGACGCCAATTATACTCGTGCAAAAATAGTCATGTACAAATATTAACAGTAAACTATACTCATCGTAGCCTAATATGATGTTTCATATATTTTATTAGTCGATTTTATCATCATAATCATATATTACTAGAGTTCGTGTAATACAATATTGTTAATAGCAATTAAAACTATTATTATGTGGTCAAATGTTTTGGATACCGGGTAGCCATTATTTTCTGAGTGAAGTCCCCCCCCCAACCGAGAGATGCCTGAACGTAGGCTAACCCTATTTCCGCCTCAATCTCTCAATGTCAGATGTAGAGTAGTTTAACATAGATCTACGTTAAAGTTCGTATAATAATTATGTTGCTAATTTGTAATGCGATGTGGTATTTTGGTTGTCGCGGGGCCCCCCTGTTGCGCGGGGCCCTAGGCACGTGCCTCGCGTGCCTTTGCCTTAAAACGGCTCTGAATTGAATTGCTAATAATTCACTGAAAGGTCGGGTGAGGACAAAACACAAATGACATTTGACGCTATAGCTTCAAACTTCCAGTGCATTTTCAAGAGCTGCTGAATTGCAGAAAAGATTCTCAAAAAATATATTCTTTCTCAACTTCTCGCGGAACCCTTGTACTCGCCCCGCGGAACCCTTGGGTTCCGCGGAACCCACTTTGGGAAACGCTGGCTTAAGCAATTACCGGTACAAAACTGTCTGCAGTTATTCATTATAGTGTAATGGTCCAGAAGCAGCAGAACTGAGCCGCTGAACTTGATACGTAGAGAAATTCTTATTGTAATAATAATTATACTTATTGAAATTTCCAATCACTCTTTTGTCATAAACACTTACAGAGTAACTTTTGTTAAGATCTCGGCTTACAAAATGCAATGCTGCCATTACAATGTGGAAATTGAAAAAGAAATTATAATAATGGTAAGAATATTCATTGAAGTCTTAGGCTAGGCCTACTCATGTTAGCACTGTAATAGTTGATCAATTTTGCTAGGATGCAGCAAAAAATGCGCAGTTATTGCAATGTGAAAATTCAAAAATTTCCGGTGGGGAGGGCAAATTTTCTCCCCATACTTTCCCCTCTCGGCGCTACACGTCTCAGCAATCGATCGGCAAATAGCCTAGTTCTCAGTTCTCAGTTCTCAGTTCCCAGAAACCTTGATTTCACAGCAGCTTTAAATGGTCTAGATTGGACTCATGGCAAGGCCTACTTTTAGGGTTAGGGTTTGTGCCTAGGGCCCCAAAACTCCTTAAAACGGCCCTGATTCAATTACTTTGTAATATGTACAATTTTATAAGCTTATACATCACTGCTGAGCGTAGTAAAGTAGATCAGAGGTTTAAGCCTAACTCCGAAAAGAGGCACAGTCATCTTTGTAGGCCTAATTGTTATATCGATAAAACTAGCCTGACCACAGTTAATCCCAAGTTCTCAAAGAATCGCCAAGTCATCTCTTGCAGCAGTAGTAACAAATAATGACTTTTATTTGTTTCTGTACAAATTTGCCAAAATTGAGCAACTTATACGTAAGCAATCTAGGGTTTTAAACCTCTTTTATTTAACTTGAAACGTGGAGCGCTTTCCAAACTCAGACGATTTTTTAATGGACGGTGTTCTCTGAGGAAACCATCGTTCAGAAATTGCATATAATATTATTCACGACCTGAAAGCGAACTTAGTTCAATATGTTCTTTTCATGAATCATGATAAAAAAAATAGGGTGCGAAACCACTTAATGAAGGTGAAAAGCAGCCAACTCTTCTAACGGAGACTACCATGGCATCTTCTAATTGACCTATCACGAATGAAGCAGAATTCCAATGAACCTTCACATTCTAACCTCATGCAGGACATTGAAGGGCATAATCTCAGTAGGATCCACAAATCGTGGTTTTGAAAACAGTGCAATTTAATTTTTCATGATAATTGCAAGAAAAATAAACTGTCTATAATTTAGTGTGTTTAAGCTTACATGTAGGTATGTATGATTACAGCCTTTGATTTCCGTGCGTTCTGCATGATTCAATGCGTTGAGTAGAAATTGGGGTTCCGCCAGAAAATATTAGATCGCGAAGGGTTCCGTGGCCCAAAAAGTTTGGGAAACGCTGGTCTACAACAATGGCTACTGATGCGACTCAAAAAGTTTGGCAGGTTATGATTGCTTTAAAAAATTCGCTATTCATAAACTAATCTTGTAGACCTATGCAACTGGGGCGCCCCTAGCGCATGCAATGTTTTTTTTATAGATGAAATAGAAGCTTGATTAATGAAAACGCATTAGAAGTGGAGACTGATTTAAGGTATCTTACGGCTGAAATTGAAGCTGGATTGATGAAAATAACGCTTGAGAAATGGAAGTGTGATGAAGGTATTTTATAGCTAAAATAGAAGCTGGATTGACGATAAACGTTCGAGAAATTGAAGACGAATTAATGGTTTCTACCTTAAATAGAAACAGAATCCATAAAATGACACTTGATAAATAGAAGCTGGATCGATGGTTTTCTAGCTGAAATGGAAGCTGGATGCATCATGAGACACATGAATGAGAAACATCAATTTAACTTCCATTTCCGAGGCATTCTTTTCACCAATTTAACTTCCATTTCTCAAGCTTTTTCCTTCATTCCAGCTCTATTTCGGCTACGAAAAACCGTCCAGTTTCCATTTCTAAAGCGTTATTTTTGTCAGTCCAGCTTCCACTTCAACAATAAGATGCCTTAATCCAGCTTCCATTTTATCCGTACCATTTTGTCTGTACCATTTTGTCGGTATACCATTTAGTCCACGACCATTTTGTCCCAATACCATTTTGTCCGGTATACCATTGTCCGGTCACCGTGTATACATGTGTGCATGTATACTATGCTTAAAAACATTTGTGTTGCTACATTGTATTTACAGAATCTCTCCATGCGTTCACCGCAAACAAAAGCTACTTAGCTTATGTATGGAAGGTGTGACTCACAGCGATCGCAGACCATACAAAATTCGGCAGCCTGTGAGGTGGGGGGGGGAGATGGCAACAAATCTATATTTGTCCTAAAAATCGCAGCTTATAATATCACTGGCGTCCTGCCATGTATTTTCACTTGACGATAATCGCATTAGATCCTTGACAGCGTGCTCTGATCCTCATACACAGCTCTTATTGAAAACTATGAACGGACGCCATTGTATAAGGCTCAGACAATGTTTGACAGCTGCAGTATAGAACACTTCTATCATGCCGCAGTCTAAAACAGTATTATGGTATTGCGTCGTCAGCTGCCATAATAATTAATATTAATTATATTCATCAAAAAACTTCATTTGGATGATTTTTGTCAGAGAAAACAATAGTCACTTATAATTTCATACGTTTACTTAATAATAGTAATAATTATTATTATTTTATACACTATAAATAAGCCATGCATAGTTTTACATTGAAAGCTGCTGCTTTGAACACGACTACGAGTTCCATCTGCTCCCATTAGCTTGCACGATCACAATGTGTTTTTTAATGTATGTGCTGTACAGCCTGTATTTACGTACATGTATGTATACAAAAAGTGAATGAGTCGAAAGGATGAAACGCAACTTATATATAGGAAAAAGCTACACTTAAGCTTAAAAGCAATCGTGTTATCTTGTTTGTGGTTTCGTATTCCTGGTGGCAGAGATGAGATGGCAGCGAAGAATACTGGGCAGAAGCAGGAGAGAACGGATCCGAAATGAATTTAAGTGACTCAGGAGGCGTATACTGAAGGGACAAAGGGAAACATGTGGTGGACAAGATCAGGAAAAGAAAACTCACATGGTTCGGGCACGTGACACGAATAAACGACAAAAGGTTACAAGCCTCAGAAGTCGAAGGAGACAAGCAAAAACCGGGATGGACAATATAAGGGAAGATCTGTTGGCGTACAGCATGGGTAAGCTTATACGATGGATGCTGTTCAGGGACAGAGTAAGTTGGAGACGTCATGTTGTGGCCTCAGTCTGAAAGCCAGAGGACAAAGTGCTTGATTGCAACTCTCGCAGATCGCTTTTGTAGCGCAAGTAAAGAATCGTCGAATATTGTAGCGCAGGCCTCTATATAATAAGACAGGTTTCAACAAGAAGGAGCTGATTAACCAGAGCTGTGATTGAAGAGAACATTAATTGTTTTGGGGGCCCATGCAGTTAATCACCACTAAATATTCCTACGATGTTTGAGGCCGACGGCAGTTGTCTGCGCTATCAATGATTTGCAATCTAACTCTATAGACAATATATATATATATATATATATATATATATATATATATCAAATGAGCTTATAAATTATTGATAGATCCTCTCACCTGTAGTAAATGCGTTCCATGGTGAGATTCGAAGACGTCGTGTACAAGCGAAGACATGGATCTGGGTGACGAACAACCACCTGCAGTCGAACAAATTAACAAGACTTTCTAATATTATTATAGGTCATATCAGGTTATAACTTCGTATAAAAAACAAATCTCCCGTGTATGTATATATATATATATATGTCAGATAAAAGATTTATTCGTTCGATTTAATGAGGCGATAATTTCTGTATAGCATCGTCAGTTGCAATCTACTGCTACTTTTCACACTGCAGTTGAGAGCAAATGCTAAGAGTTAGATACATGTAGCCTATAATAGCCTAAACACGGTACTTCTTAGACTGCTTATTAAGACATATATACTTTTGACTTCCTGAGGATTGTATACGCACTTGCAAGATGTGCTGATTATCAGAGATTTAGCAAAGCAAGCGGTTGGAATTCGATTTGCGTTCGATGGTGATTGAAAGCCAAATTGAATACATATATATATATAGTGATGCCGTCTCGCATGGTTGCCGACAGTTAAATTTGACTCCTGTGATAACTTGTGATCATCCGTTCATTACTTATGGCAGTCATACCGGTACTGCTTTGTGCCAGTTAGAAAAATAGACTAAGATTATGATTTTTATTGCCCTGAGGTACTTCATTCTCACAGGTTTTCGAAATTACAGAAGCGGTGCATCTGGAACGATTTCTCCTCATCCACGTTTATTATTAAGGTCTTGTTGTTATTATTTTTTTTACCCTAGGTACCAATGATCCCTCAGGATTTATAAAAATTATTCTAGGAGTAGAAATCAGGCCTCAGTATATTATCATTTTAATTTATTTTTTATTTATTTTATTTTATTTATTTATTTATTTATTATTATTAGGCAAAGTTGCAGACATAATATTATAATTATATTCTGAAAGCATGAATGCTTCTGATGTTTTTTATTTACTAAAGCGACATCTGCCCCTCCATCTCGTCAATGAAACGGATTCTGCAGTGAGCTTTCGTGTAATCCGCCCAATACTATTCGGACAATTTTGCGCTTTCAAATTAGCGCCAAAGATCTGCTAAAATCCATCCGCAGTTCCATTTCCTCCCCCCCCCCCAATACCTTTTTCTATACTGATGTCTCTCTCACCTTCATCGGTCGCCACTAAAGACGGACGGACGAATGGACGGACGGACGAATGGACGGACGGACGGACGGACGAATTGGTCATCGCCTAATACAATTCATCGACAGCGAACACCTGCTAGAGACATTTATCACTATGCGCTCAAAGGGTAAAACACGAGTCAAGCGACTGCCTTAATATGCCCCCCCGCTCAGGCGTCGTCTAACTAACACCGGATGTTGTAAGGCGGCGAGAACATTTAGTGCTAACGAGAGAGTCGATGTTTTAGTATAGGCCTACACAGGAAACGAATATTAATTTTAAAATATAATAATCGTATTCTTTATTCATTCAGACTGTTTACATAAGTAAGGCCTAAGTTTCATAGTGATATCAGAATCTGTATTTGGATTGCAGACTTAAGACTGGGTTATTGGTTCATGGTTAGACACTTAAATTAAGCTTAACAGTTACTAATCTGTGACTATAGCTTTGCTGTTTCGAGGCACGCAGTAAAGTCGTTTTGTGCATGCGAATTGAATTCACACTCCGCTCGGTGCGATTGACATCTTAGGCAGAGACGGACGACAATGTCGACGACGACTTTGGCATTGGATTGGTGAAGGCGTCGCATTGTATTCTCAACGTCTAATCCGACCTCAGACGATTGAAACGGGAAACTGAAGCATACTCACCGGAGAGATCGGAATGTAAAGGATTTCGCTCAAGTGAAGTGAAGCGCACCATAGACGAATACATTTTAACGCATGAAGTGTCACCATGACGGAGAAGAGGTCAAAAAGTAATGGCGCTAAAGAAATTCGGGAGAAAATCTTCGGCTGACATTTTTTGAATTTCTTCTTAACTGCATGGAAAGCTAATCTCAAGTAGGCTAACACATTTCACATTAACACAGTTCAAGCTGGTGGCTTCAAGTTAAAAGAGTTAGCCGTTTTTCTAAGGAACTTTCAACAGCAATAATTATATGCCTATAATTATTAGACATATAAGGCTATTTAGTTTTAAAGAGCCGTGAAATAACTTAAGAATAAACTTAAAGGTTTAATCGCGATAAGATGTCACTTGAAATTGAAATTTTACTAGGCATAGCCTACCTACAACAAAAATCGTATTGCCGAAAAAATTATGCTTTTCCGAACCTATAAAGAGGCATTAAAATCGATATAGCTTAAAATGGAATAAATTATATATGCCTAAACTGTTTTCCAGCCTTCTGAAATCAAGATAAGTGAGAATTTATACCATTTAGCTTGTTAAAAGCAGCGTATTTACTCTACCATGTCCTAAACGAAGCTGCTTTTGTCTCGGGGGCATCGTTATAGCGACGTCCGCCTTGTATACATCGGACCGATGTTCTGAGGAGGAAAATTCGATTCTGATTGCCGATGATGACTAGAGTTTCATCTGCGATTGATCTTCATTCCTTGCTTAGATTAGCATCAATCTGTGTGTAACGGTTAAAGTGGTTTAGGAAAGCAGTGGGAACGCTGAATGTGTGAGCAGTGCATGGGAACGCTGAAGAAGAGTTTTATTCGAACGCAAGTGTTTCCAGGGTTCCAGCATGGTGACTAGCCGGAACGCAATCCAAGAATTTTGAGAGCAGTAGGAACTCCGTTTCCACGGGTTCCCACCCCCTTTAAACCCTGTTCAGGACTCAATGACAGTACAGTTAAGGTCCTTATTATTGGCATAGAACTATATATCCTCAACATTTTCCTACTAAACCAATTCTTTCGCGTTTACACGAGACAGAAACGCAGCGAAGACCATGATTTATCTCTCTTCTAATTCCTTCATTTTCTTCATGTTGTATATGATGATGACGACAAGAATGATAATGGCGACTACGATATTGACCAGGACCTAAGCCATAAGCCATGATATATGCAGTCTATCTATATAAATAAAAATGTAAAACGTTACGGTTCGGCATGCATGAAGGATCTCGGAAAGTTCTTGACCGATTGTTTTGAAAATTTTCGCAAAACGTCCCATTCGAACATGAGCGGGTTTGTATAATGCCTTTTGGGAAAAAGCGCAATCTTTACGACAAAAAAACCCACAACTTTTAATTCCATTCGATATACGTCAATGGAGTCCAGCCATTTTCAGTCGAACTTTCACGCATCCGTCCGCCCATTTTTCGGGCGCGTTTTAAAACGTGTATCCGGCCGTCTTTCTATAGCGCATATGTATATGTAACTGTCGGTTTTTACAAAATCGTCCATTTGCGGCCGTTTTCCGCGCGTCTTTCTATAGCGCATATTTCTAGGGATAGAGGAAGGGGAGGGACGGAGGGAAGAAAGGGGATGAAACGGGAGAGAGGGATGCAGAGAGGGAGAGAGGAACGGAGGGAGGGAGGGAGGGAGAGAGGGACGGAGGGACGGAGGGAGGGGAGGGGAGGGGAGGAAGGAGAGAGAAAGAAGGCGAATGGAGGAAGGAGATGGAAGGAAGGGGAGGGGAGGAAGGGGAGGGGGAACGGGAGGGGAGGGAAGGGGAGGGGGAAGGGGAGGAGACATAAGACTGCTGAATGAGGTATTTAACAGAATATCTTTAAAACCCCGTCGCAATGAAACAAATACCACCGCTACAGCAGCGGTGGCCGATAGTAATCCGTAATATGACTGATGAAGCTGACGCCTCTCAATAAAAATCCCATTCACTCATTCACCGCCAAACAGTCCATTAAGTTTATACGCAGGCGAGAGACAAACGACGCGAATGGCGACTATATCACGTGACCCCTGCTTCACCGGATGTACTTCTTTCCATTCCCATGCACTGACCGCTGCGTATAGATATGAGGAATGAATCGAGATCTGATTGGGATCTCTCTCATCCAGATACGTCGTCGTCGTCGTCGTCGTTGTCGTGTCTTTATAGTATGAGCTCAAATACCGCAGCGTGGAAAATTGAAATTCTTTCATAATCCGGAACACTGCTTGTTATAGACAGAGGCGTCTTTAGACTTGCGTCTCCGATTCTGGCGACGATAGGGTGCTAGATAAATTGAAATACGATTGCCTGCTCGATAGTAATTAGAAGAATAGTGCGATTCGCTCTATACCCGGAGGATGTGATCGCTCTCGCGCTCACTAGGAGCGCTTTTGTGACATGTTTAGTTGTTTACTGACGCCGAGAGTTTCGATGTTTGACGGGTTATAACCCATGTAGCATAACAAAGATTCATGACTTAATTGGCTGTATTTGCGAAGTACTCTACTGTTTATTGTTTAAAATCGATGGTATGGCGTAATTTATATTTAGTTGTAGCGTCATGATAAATCCACATTTGTTACAGCAGATAATAATATTATGTTTAACTGGTCAGCTTATAGCAGGGGTTTCTTTCTGTAGAAGAGACAAAATTGAAATCATCGCTTCTGCTGTTGAATAGGTGGCTATAGATGCAATGACAGCGAAATTATGTAGTTGCTCCATTCACCAAGTATTGGTTAGAATCTATAGGCCTAGATGCCGGTGACACGAAACGGAGTATCCCCCTGAAAGCTATCCGGGGGGATGAATTAATCTATCCCCCGGGTGGAATTAACCGGTCTATACTATCCGGGGGGATAAACCATTCTATCCCCTTTTTTGAAAAATGCGCATACGGGGATACTCTATTTCGTGACATCGGTGTTCATTATGATCAAGCAGTTCATCGGTAGAAATGTTTTGTTCATTGCTCAAGCAACTGAAAATACAAGGCCGTATTTAGGGGGAAGGCGTTTTGGATGTTTGAACAACCCATGAAATGAAATAATGTAAAAATGAAATAATTTCATTTGCTAACACAAATTATGATGTGGGAATTATAAGGGGAATTTAATTTTGAAGCGCTTATTTCTATGTGAAATTTACAATAGACTTAATTTCATTTACTAACACATAATGCAGGAACAAATGGAAATTTAAATTTGGAGCCCTTATTTCTATGTGAAATTTACAATAGACTCATTATGTTGATGTGGAAGCTGTTGAAGTTCTGGATAATTATTTCAGCTGAGCAAAGATCCCCCCCCCCGAAAATATCCTGGCTACGGTTTTGTGAAAATGTCTTCAATATAAAGCTGGCATCCGCACACACACAGAAGAAACGGACACTGACTTGATGAAACTCTTGCATCATCTTAGTTACCTTTGAGCGATTTGGACAAAGGTCGGCTATCACTGGACCAGGAAGGTTGTCCGTTGGCTGAGAATTCACGCAGCTTGAGGTAGCTAATGGTCAGACGGACGATGGACGCTTTGTCCAGTTGGCTCGTGATGGCCGACGGAAGTGGAAGCAGTTTGGCCAGTTCGTAGAATTCGTAGTTCTCTTTGCCACGACGTGATCTCGCAGCGTCGCGAGATTTCTCCTTGCGCTGTTCCAGAATGCTGAAGTAATTTAAACAAGACACCATGAAAGTCTTCTTAGCTATATATAGGCTACGTATAAGAATTCAGGTTTCGACTTGATTGAGTGAATGGTAACATGCATGTATGCATAATTATATAGTATACGCGTAACAAAACCACCGCCGAAGACAGATTTTGGGGAACATCAGAAGATATCCACAGGATTAATGATCTTCACTGACTCCCCATCCCAGCTTGAATCAGATACAATGTCCTGCTCTTAGTTATTAAGTACTAGCAGGACACAGTATAAGCCTATGCCTAAGTATACTTTTGTGCATGCAGAGTGAGAATTGCCGGGGTTTGGGGTTTCAACCCCAGTCTTTCTTAGAGCCTCATATAGCAAAGTCTGTTTTCACACCCCAATTCCAAGTGGATAATGGTCCAACCCCAGTTATTATCCCACAATTATTATACTCCTTCTGTCACTTGATGTGCAACCACAGACATCATAGACATCCTATTCTTTTGTTGCTGTGGCTGAGATGGGAGCGCCTCCTAGCAGGTCCCCTGAAAAAGGCGCTATGTAAATTCTCTGTACGATCTTACATGTAGACCTCTGTGTGCCTCAGCGACGAACGACATCGGAGTTTCGATGGTGTGGGACAATCACTGATTCACTGTGGAGTGTGGAATGCCCTTCTCCTGCAATTCGCAGCAGGATTCAGCAGGGAGTATAATCACCTGCATCTCTTCGCTGCTTAAGACCTTTCTGTCTTCACGAGCATGTCATGCTGAACACATTTCTGAATAGCTCTGCTGTGAGAAGCGTCGTATACAAACGGTCATATTATATTCTCGATTGGATTAGATTCTTTGAGACTATAGAGGTCCCATAACTAACTTTTCAAAGTGCCTCCTCATATACGCAGGCTGTGGAACAGCTGACCATTATTGTAAGCAGCCATTTTCGTGCCAAATTGCGACATGACTTTATCTAATCGCGAATATCGATTGATTGTGCAAATTTTTTTAACAACTTCGGTTATCGTTTCACGTTGCCTAAACGTTGAAAATTAACATTTTGTGCACGTGAATAATGCATAGAAATGCATGCATTCAATGATTTTTTTAAATACATCACTTGCCATTATACAAGACGCTGTCACGTATACGTTGATTCGTAATCACCAATAATATTTCCAGTGCCCGTGTACAGACTACAGACCATGCATATAATATTGCAAAACTTGAAAGACACGCCTTGTAGAAATTTTGCCGTGCAGTCTGCAAGTTTAATCCCTTAACGATGATTGTATGATAAAGGCCACTGGGAGACTATAGCGCAAGTTCAATGTATTGCGACACTGATATCTGTGAATGAAACCAAGCGCAATAGAAATCACTGTATCCTTCGCGTTTGGTTAAGACCGAATAAGACGGCATAATATACCTACCCTTCAAAAGTGGTCGGGGTGTAGGCGTGGTTAGCCAGAGTAGCTGCCTGAAGTTTGAGACTGGAATAGTCGAATCTACAGAGCGACATGGCAAACGGTGTCCGAAGCATTCTCGTCGTTTCATCAAAGCTGTTCGACTGTGCAGCAGTAGTGGTCCACATTGTCAGACACCACGATCCACGAAGTGTGCGTATTCCTGGTGTAGTTCACGGCGTCAAACAGCATGAGTCACTATTAGCTTGTCAAATCGCCGACAGCTCTGCGCAGATTCACTGCCGTTCATTGCAGATATCCTCGCGAGAAGTCGACTCTGTAAACTGTGGAACCAGTAGCGTAGACCCGCGCATGCGCGTTCCGATGGGGCGGAGCGGACGACGCTAGTGTCTCTGATTGGCGCCAACTCACAACCGGACAACGGACTTAGGAATAATCTGATTTCCTGCCACACACACTGACTCGAGAGAGATGGCCCCGGCTACAGACGATGAGGCAATATCAACGGCTAATTGGACGCCCAGGTCAGTGGCCAGTTGACCGGCCACATTTTCGACATGATTTCAATCACCGCATCGGACCGAGTCGATACCGTCCGCGGCGGCAACCTGTAATGACCGACCAAATTGGCTTTGTGTAAATTAATAAACTCTGTCCCGGCCAAAGACGGTCGCGTGGAAACGCTGTTACGAAAAGGAAATCGTCTCTTGGTCAACGAAGCAGGTCTGCGTCATTTACTTCTACAAGGCCTAGGCCTATATAAGGTGACGCTTTACGACAGTTTCTAGGCGTACGATAGACCTCATATAGGCCTATACAAGATTTCAAAACTTCTCTGGTGTCGCGTCATGTGTGAGTAAGCTCATCATATACCGGTAGGCTATATACCGCATAATATAGGCTAAATGGGCTTCCAATTAAAGCATTGTGATTGTCCATGCAGGACCATGCTCGATTTCCAGACTATATAATTATAGATATGTAGCCTAGGGTGTCCCACGATTGCACAGGGAAAAATATTTTCTTGAAAATTGAAATGCAGTCCCTCCAAAAAGTTTCCTTATGGTCCTATGATAACACCTGCCAAATTTTATGAAATTTTAAAAATATTTAGAGGTCCCACAAAGCTCATATATATAATTTGTATAAATTTGTCATAAATAAATTATTACGTACGACGTCTCCGAGTCAGAAAATTTCGGAGGTCCACACTTTGATCCCAATAGCGTGCTTACATGTTACTTAATACCATTATATTGCTCTGAAATACTAAAATCCACAAACATTCAACCTTATTGTGTTTGTGAATGAGGTTTTTCAAGCATAAGGACGACAGCTAAGCTCTCGAGCAAACCAATGATGCAAATCTGTCATGCACTGGGATTGCAGGCTGCTACTTCTACATGACAATCATCACTGGATTGGTCATGCATAAAGTTAGCAGATTGCCAGTCCTGATTTCTTCTCTAGTTGGTGGAAGTACTAAGATTTTGGTGTGCAAAGTGGACTTCTGGATCAGGACAGGAATCAACGGTAGCAGCTTTGGACCTTTCTATGTCGTGGCAGTGCTTTGCATTATTTTGTTATTGGCATATACCGGTACTTTGACACAACGACCTTGAATAACTTCATATTAAATAGAGCTTGCACCCCTGCATCATCCATCATTTGTGAAATCTTGTTGACATCACAGAAATCTTTTAAGTCCTGTTGCCTGGTACCAGTGATATTTTCATTAACGATAAGTAAAATTAGAACTGAAAATATTGATTTCCGTTCAGTGTAAGTTTAACTGTAACTGAAATTATTTTGAGAACGAAAACTGAAATAGAACTGAAATTAAGCACAGTGAAGTAAAATTAGAATAAAAACGAAAATTAATTTAAGAACTGAAATTAATGAAAAAAATGGAATTTTTTTTCAAAGCCTTCCCTAAGCAGCTGAGTTTACATCTAAAAGGCGCACATACTTTCTGACTATTAAAACTTTGGTATCTTTGGCTTAGCACGTGCTTCCGTGTGCAATTTATTATTGTCTTTTGCATCTGGACCTTTCCTGTAAGTTAATCACTTTGAACTTCATGATAAGAATGTGGTTATGTGAAAATCACTTTGAACACTGGAGTGCAAATATTTCAATCAGGATAACTTTGTGCAGCTTGCTCACTGGGCTAAATGAAAAACTTATGTATTGGATTGTTTAAATAGGCCTACTGGAACGAAACAGACAAATAGGCCTAGCCTAACCATGCAACGCTTGTACCCTAAAACGGACGTTTCTGGATGTTTCTGGTAAACTTTTCAACAATTTAATTTGTCTTCTTCGGTGAATAAGCGCACACAGAATGCTAATAAATATATTCAGGGTTGGCGCGAAACTTTCATGTGACTGATTCGAGTCAGCGGCTTAACAACGAAGAAACGCTTACAGGAAAGGTCCAGGTGCAAAAGACAATAATAAATTGCACACGGAAGCACGCGCTGCATAAATGTGTAAAATAAAGAAATGTAGCCTAACGTGGTCGACCAATTCAATGGAATATGATAAGAAGATAAGAAGAGTGTGATTAGCTATTGTCAACATACTAGTGGATTGGTGCCATCTAGCAACTATTGCCAGTTAAAATTTTCATGAAATTATACAAACTAGATCTGAATTTCAAATTGCTTGGTTTTTGTAGTAAAAATTACGCATAATTATTATTGGAGGGAAAGATGGCAAGTCTACGGCAGCACTGCCCCACTTGCAGAAGATGTTGCAACTCCGGCTTTTCAAACTTATAGAAGAAACAAATATTTTTCTGGGTGAAGAATTCTAATAGGTGGGAGAAGAAACTGTCAGCTAATGTCGCTGAAAATAGGAGTTTGAACTTTAAAATTACGAAGCATATATCGATAAGGGAAATTTTCGAACTTGGTTAATTTGAGGCAAGTTCTAGGCCTATAAAGAAGTAAAACTGAAATTATTTCTATGCAAGAACTGAATTGAGAACTGAAATTATTGCAAAAACTGAAATTGAAGTATAACTGAAATTTTTTGAAGAACTGTAATTGAACTAGAACTGAAATTGAAGACGTCCGAACTGAAATAGAAGTAAAACGAAAATTATTTGCTGAAGTAAAATATCACTGCCTGGTACATTCTTTCTGTCATTGGTAAAGTTTGTCTATCAATGGTCTGTAATTAAGCTGTTCAAGCCATTTAAAGATGAATGCTCCAATCTGGTTCACCATCAACCAAACCCTCGACCAATGCTACTACATTCTGCATCTAACAAATCATAGGAATTCATTACTGAACAGCTTCAGCGTGGCCATCCTTGAAATATGACTATGAAGAATTTTCCCAACTCTTGGTATTCATGGTTGGATTGTTCACAAGCCTGGTGCCCACCACCAGAGAGCGAGTTGGATGGGTAAGGCAATAAAGGCCAGCTAAGTGAAGATCTAGTTGCTTTATAATATAGTATAAGATGGAAACGAATCGCATATACACTGTTGGCGAGTGAATTACTGGGCATCCAACGATTTTCAGATTTGTGGTTGACTCTACAGTCAGTCGTTGTTCTCATGTAGAGTTACTGCTCTCATTGAACTAATCCAAAGCTGCATAATTCTGACGATGCTGCTCTAGACGACAAGTCGTCCCTCTGGGTTCCTGCTCCTTTAGGTGTTCCTCGGGGCTCCGTACTTGGCCCCTTATTATACCTTCTCTACACGGCTGATCTTTGTCCTCTACTTGAGTCCCGGGGTCTCCTCCACCAAATCTTTGCTGATGACACTCAAGCCTACATACATTCTAACCCATTGGATTTAGTTAGCACTGTGCGCCTAATGTGTCTGACTGTAGACGTCCTTTCATCTTGGATGGCGTCAAATCGGCTTCTCCTAAATCCCAGTAAGACTCAATTCATTTGGCTGGGTGGCCGTCGGCAACTTGAGAATATCGGTCTGCCTCTGCTAGCTCAAATCTTTCCTGACATTAGTTTCTCTTCCACGGTTCGTGACCTGGGTGTTACCCTTGACTGTGAACTCAGTCTCAGCCAGCATGTCAATCTTGTTGCTCGAAGCTGTTACTACCAGCTTCGTCAACTTCGAGTGATTGCACGCTCTCTCTCTCATGATGCGCTGGTAGTTCTTGTTCATGCCTTCGTAACCAGTCGAATTGACCATTGTTGCTCAATCCTTGTTGGCCTCCCCCTTGGGGTTCTGGGTCGGTTAGATCGGGTTCTGCGCTCTGCTGCCCGGCTCATTGGACGAATCCCTAAATTCTCCTCTGTTTCTACCTACATGCGTGATGTGCTGCATTGGTTGCCAATAGCCCAACGCATCCATTATCGAATTGCTGCCCTGGTCTCACGTTGTATCCTTGGTTACGCTCCATCCTACCTGCGCATTCTTTGTCGCCCAGTCTCTGACATTGAAGCGCGTCGGGCCCTTCGCTCTGCTGCGAAGGGACAACTGCTTGTTCCACGGGCTCGCTTGGCTACCAGACAGTGTCGAGCCTTCTCGGTCGTGGGGCCGTCAATCTGGAATGACCTCCCCCTAACCTCCATCTCCTCCACCTGACCAGTCAATCCTTATTCCTTAAGTCCCTTAAATCTTTTTTCTTTTGCCGTGGCTGGGCTGGGAGCGCCTCTGAGTAGTTTCTTGAAGGGGCGCTATATAAATGCTAATAATGAATGAATGAATGAATGAATGGATGCAAAATCATTCTTGGTACCTAAGATAGCTAAGATATAAGGATAGCAATTCTCTCAGTTGTTTCAGTGATTGTCTCGTCCTTGTGGCATTAACAGGGTTTATCTCTTCCTACAAGTTTTCACGAACTGTACTGCATTCGATGATAGTTTTCTCGATATTTCAGTGAAAGAGTGGCGAGATTGTCAATCGTATAAGATCCCGTGTGATTCTGTTCTTAACTTCGTCTGTACAACTGACCGTGCTGAACGTCACGCAGCTCTGATACAGAATTTTAGTTCAACAATAAGGAAGAACGAAGATCAGAGACAATTAATTTTCTCGCACAAGTTGTCGAAAAACATAGACACATGTTTTCTAACTGCAATCATGACAATCTTGCTGACATATAAAAATGTAGAACGCACGACTGAAGAACAATTTTGAGGTGTGTGCAGTGATGTAGAATTAGCAGATCAGTATGAGAATAGTGAAAAAATAACGGGTCAGACGCTGATTTATGTGTAGCTGGGGGTGCATTAAGACTTTACTGTGTGGCCACTGGTCCTAGGAAAAAATAGGGGTTAAACCCCTCAGTTCCTCAGAATTTCATACCATGAAGCAGATGAAGGTATAGAGGAGCTAAAACCATGACTTGTTACGTTATCAAGAGTTTGTACTGACTACCCCCAATGATTAGTTGTGAGTACACTGATACTGTGAAGGTCAAAAAATCTTGAATTTCTCGATTTTTTGCATATTTTGAGCGTAAGACTATGCCCAAAATATCCATTGTATCCAGTAAAGTTAGATAGGTTTGTAAATTCTACCATTTAGGAGCTCTCAAATGGTATTAAATTTGTTATAATAGGATCAACCGCTGGGATCTAAAGGCATTTAAAAGTTAGACACATTAGTCGCAAATTATGCCAATATGGGAAAAATTTGGGTGCCTTGAGGGACCCCTAAATATTTTTGTAGTGTCATAAAAATTTTCAGGTGTTATACCGGGACCATAAGGAAACTTGTTAGGGGGACTGCATAGAAGATTTCGAAAAATATATTTTCTGGGACACCCTAATGTAGCCTATACCTCCGCATTGCAACGTCCATTGTTCAATCGAAGCACGATGACTGCTATTCCCTGATCCTCAATATTTATTCAATACAGCTCACACGTCTGCAAGTTGCTTAAAACTCACCCTATAGCCACAGCTGTCACCAGAGTACGCGTGCACTTGTCACTGCCCAAGCATCAGCTCATCACTCTTATCCTCTAATCATTCAATTGGCTCAAGATTCCAGAGCGAATTCATTTCTAGGTCGTATACATGTACGTGTATAAGTATAACCTTACCTTACCTTCCTACAAAACGCAGAACGCAAATATCTTCCCGAACTCTTCATGCACCATCTTCAGATTCTATAGATGGTCAAGCTGTATTAGATCATCACTCTTTCTGTAGACCCCGATCACTACTCATCTCAATTTTTCCAACCGAGATATATCCATCTCTGGACCCCATAGATCTAATTATATCTGGAACGATTTACCACCCGAAACCCCGAATTCCACAAATTCTTATATGACATTCATGATTCGTCCATCACCCCTCGGACTTTCCACTAGAAACTCACGCATCAACTCTTCGAGAACTCTTACCCACTGACTTGATCCTTCACCTTTTCATTTTCCATGGCACCAAGCGGCACAGACTTAGCATCTACTCTGCCATGCATCTGCATGACATACATGGAAATCAGACGCACACCTCAGTCGGACGTTGCATGCAAAGCTTATAATTATCTACGGTGCTTCAGACCGACTATACTTCGCCCGCAGGCAGTGGCGTAGCAAATGAGCCGGAGGCCCGTGGACATTCTCAGCTTGGGGGCCCCCTATCCATTAACGAGACTAAACAGTGAAAACAATGAGATGACTATTTTAAAACAAGAGCGCCTATTATAATCTGACGTAATTTTGGTAGCGCAATAGTATAGGCCTACTGGTGAGTTTTCATAAAGTTTCGCATTATGAATGTCAGTATTAAACGCTATCATCAATAATCCATTGTTAAGACACATTAATGGTTCAATGCAAAACAAGAAAACGGTTCCACGACAACTGGTCTACAGACAACTCATCTAACAACAACAGTTACTGGTCTACAGACAACTGGTCTACAGACAACTCGTACTATTGATGAAATAGAAACTGGATTTATGAAAAAACATTAAATGGTTTTCTAGCTTAAATGGAAGCTGGATTGATGATTTTCACTCATGCATATCAACGTGTATACAGATTCTATTTCAGATCTAAAAATACCTTAATCCAGCTCATGGGCGCCCGCACATAGGGGCAAGGGGGGGCACTTGCCCCCCCTGGAAAACTGAAATCTATGTTTTAACTACTGCTTTTGGGTTTTTAACAAATTTCTTTGCCTTAATGCACCAATGATATGAATGATACAGTCAGAAATCTACATTTAGAGATCTCTATAGAACTACATGTAAACATGCTCTGATAAATTTCTGTCTTGCATGTTCAAGCTCTTTCTAAAAACTGTAACAATGACCATTGGTTTTCAACCCTACTGCGGGCATCCATGCAATCAGCAGGCCTATCGATTATGGCCTACTTGAGTGGAATCAAGCTGTAGTGCAAATAATCACAACTGCAAAAAATTAAATACTAATGCAAAAATTTGAAAATTTCTCAAAGTACACTGAAATTACATCAGGGAGAGCTGCTTATTCGCCAGCATTGTAATTATATAAACCAAGTCTGCTATAAGCCAGGCTCCATTTTGTCCATTTTGCAAGCTGCCAGGACAGAATCCAGGGAGGTCAAACTGTAGATAAACTTGGCTCTGGTTATCACACCTCAGGATTTACACCCAAAACTGACAAAGAGATCTGTACAAAAGAATTTATTCCCTCACTCATCTGATCCTCTGATCCTACACCCTCCTAAATAGCACCCGCATTAACAGTTACTCTGGCCCTCTGGATACCAGACTTGGACCTATTTCTGAATATACTCTTTGGAACAGGTTTCTGACTCGATGCAGTACATGTGAAAACGCTGGTGCCCTGCGATTGGCTTTCGAGTGGCTCTTTAGAAGCAGCTAGAGGAGCACTTGTCATTGAAAACTGGCGCCTATTTTTCGTTCATTTATTCATTCATTCATTCTATGGTCCATAGAATGAATGAATGAATAAATGAACGAAAAATAAGTCCATAGACTATGGACTTATATAGTGAACGTTTACGAAATTACTTTTTAGCATCTGCTTTTTATTTTTAACAAATTTCTAACGAAACTATTCATATTAAAAATTATGCACAAAATGAAACTGAGAAATTTGCATAAGAAACCTCTTTGAAACATGCCCGTATTCTTAATTTCCAGGATTGCATTCTCAAGCTCTTGCTACTAAAAAATTTGGTGACTGTCGTAAAAATTTTGCCCCCCCTGCAAAAATTTCTGCGGGCGCCCATGATTTCCAGCTTCCATTTCTCATTCGTTAGGCTATTTTTGTCAATTCAACTTCGATATCAGATATAAAAATACCTTCATCCAGTTCCCATCTCTTGAGCATTTTTCATCAATCCAGCTTCTATTTTAGGCCTAGATCTAAAATTTATGCCTTCATCCAGCATTCCAGCTTCTATTTCTCATGCGTTATTTTCGTCAATCTAGCTTATATTTCACCTGCAAAAGAACCTTCATCCAGCTTCCATTTCTCTTGCATTTTTTTTATCAATCCAGCCTCTATTTCAGCTGTACAAAACTTTCATCCAGCTTCCATTTCTCAAGCGCTGAACCAGTTGTCTGTAGCCTAGACCAGTTGTCTGTAGACCAGTTGTCGTTAGACGAGTTGTTTGTAGACCAGTCTGTTGTCGTGACACCCATACAAAGGTCCATATGTACACACACGTACGTGCCTGTAATGTATACTCACTGTGGCCTGTTACGGTAGTTCTTCGTAGAATTCGTGAATTTGGCTATTCTAGCCTTACTGTTCGCAAACACAGCAGCCTCAATTTTTCAATTTTTCTCTGCTCGTTTCTGACTGCCAGAAGCCCAGAACTGTACGTGCGTTTCATATGACATTCATCTTATATGATGATTATTTTCGTTTAGGTACCACAATAGTGATAATTCAGATAAAATCAAATGAATGAATGACTGTTATTATGAGCGAGAAGGAATTAACACTGCAATGTGCAGTGTGTAGGAACCTATCAGTCAGTTCAACACTTGGCTCGTATTGACACACTGACACAGACAGAGACAAAGACAGGTACACACAATGCACACACACACAGAGAGTGACAGAGAGAGTGGGAGACAGATAGACAGACAGAGACAGACAGACAGACCTCTCTCTCTGTCTGACAGACAGAGAGACAGACAGATAGACACACACACACAGCTAGAATTAGAGTGAGCAGGGAAAAGAAAGCAGATACTATTTCAAGCATCATTTCTTAACGCTGTGTCGGGCACTTGGATGAACTTAGACCTCCATGAATGAACGTATACTAACCGTAGAGCCCGCCCCTAACATGCAACTAAGTGTTGATGTCTACTACGGGTCAAATGCTCTCACATCCGATGACCCATACAGTCCAGACAGACACAACACATGCGTATCATTTATCATATACGTCGGTCGTATCCAGGTTAGGCCTAGACTCTACAATCTGTAACTAAATATAAAATGGAAAAACTCAGAAAACGTACATGACACTTTTTTACCTAATACGCTAAGGGGCCCTTTGAGTCTCGGGGGCCCGTGGATTTTGTCCACCTTCGTTATATGGTTGTTACGCCACTGCCCGCAGGAAATTAAGAAATCGCTGCAGAAAACGCAAGTGGCACGTCAAGCATGTAACTGCATGTTCTTCTACAGCGGACTTCGATGTACGGCGACTTGCAGACTCGTTACTATTTGGGAAGTGGCGGCACCTATTGAATCAAAAGCTCATTAGCTACACTAGTTGTTTACGGTGAACATACTAAAATATAACAACCTTTGTTGATGTTGCAAGATTTTATTAACAACAATCCGTTAACAATAATAATTTGTAACCTTGCACCGCATGCAGGTCAGAAAGCACTCTCAAAATCTTTTAAATAGCATCTGTTTAGATCTGCTCGTAAAACGCCTTCGTACAACTCTCGTAAGGCTCTATAAAAATTTCGAGATACATACGTGCATACTATGCCCTCCTATTAAATTTCAGAAGTGCAAACACAGCCACATACGGCAGATTATCGGTGACGCTGAGCAATAATATATATATGTATAGGCCTATATATAATATATATATATAGGTCTATTTTGCGCGAGGGAGAATTTGCTCATTGTCCTGACACAGAGAGGAAATTCGAACCCATTTTCTCAACACTGCACTCATTCGGCCAACATGAAGCTGCCGTCAGATGTCGTTTGAGAATACAATTTAATTTGGATGAGTCAGTCAATTAGCCAGTTTTATCTACTCTTATTCCTGAGCCATTTAAGTGCCAGTTAACTCGCCATTTAAGGCAAGTTTTATACTGTGATGTTTCGAATCTTTCGATCATCGGGTTATTTTATTTGACGGCCCAGTGTTGACTTAGGCTATATGGGATAAAACTGGCATTATTGATATTCCTGAACCTGCACACCATAGAGTAAACTCGGTAAAGCGACAAGATAAACAGTCATACTCACACTTGACTTACATGCAAATAGTATACTTTTTCAAAATAATAGTCTATTATTTTAAGCGCTGTTCATTGAATGATTGCATGGATAATTTTCTAGATGTTGATCCTATTGACAACTTGTTACTGGTTCACCATCGGTTGATGCTCGGTTGCTTCATGAACTGGCGCTATAGAAGTTGATAATTAATAAGAGTTGAATATATGCTCCTCAGTATAGTTTTAGAAGAGCGCGAACTGCGGATAAACGACAATAATTTATACTCGTCTCTTTCAGTGTCCTTAATTCCGTCAAGATACAGAGTGACATAATTTGGCAATATGTATACATATATGTATATATAATATAATATAGTTGCCGCCTATAGTAAGCTACTATAGCCACGTGGATTCAATTAAGCCGATAGAGATCTCATCATCCAAACAGTCCGCCCCAGAGAATCTGTTCCCTGAACAAGCCCTTGTATAATGTATATATATATATATATATATATATATATATATATATATATATATATATACCGCGTGTACACCGATATCCGACCAGACACTGCAGATCCAGAGCAACGGTGGGCGGCTATAGCCTACACTGGGAGCCAACGATATGAAAAAGACAAGAGTTATTAATTATTATAATGTTCCAACAGTCGTTTATCATGCTTGCGACGCTTTGCGGATTACGTGCTTGACAGATTAGACGCAATCCGAGTCACTGGAGGAGGCGATCGCTTTGAACGCCATCCGAAGCAGATATAAGCTGCGGCTTTCGCTCAACGTATTTCTGGCTTAAGTGTCGTTAGTCTTCTGCGAATATAGGCTCCATTATTATATTTCTGGCCGTTTATAGGTCAGTAGGTCTAAACACAGAATTTCTCTCAATTCTGTCGACAATTGCAGTTCTGTCGAATAATGCAACAAGGTTTTTGGGTTGATTAAAATCCGCGTAATTTCCATAATATAACCCATGCATAGCCTATCTGTGCATGCATGGGATATGTAGCCATACGACTAAACAGCGCAAAACTTTTTCGCGCCAGAGGGCCAATGCGATTTTGAAGTCGAATGCGCAATTCATAAGATGTTATGGCTCCAGAGAGACAATTCAACGTTAAAAAGCAGTTGGCTGTTAGATGAGTCTAAACAGCGCTATATAATTAGTTCATGGAGATAGAATGAGATCTCAACATAATTATAGAGCTTCCAATAGTGTCGAGCTTCCATCTATAGTTAGAATGAACGTCAGAATTTCAACTACATGCATGGATTTCAGCGGTGGAACAACGGAAGTGAGGTCACATGACCTATATATACTCGTCGAAGGGCTTACACTTTGATCTATTTCTGCCGTATAATTATGGTCTTACAGCGCAATTAGAAAGAAATGTCGGCCCGCTTACGAACGCATCTAAGATTAGCAATGAGTCTATAATTTCAAACGGACGTATACGCCTATGTATACAGAACCAAATCAATGGAGTCTCGTTCATAGTCAGAGTCTTAAGTAACTGAACTACATTATAAAATGGATGCAGCTCTTAAAATAGCGTCAAAGAATAATGCAAATTCAGTTACAGGTTAGAGTCTATATGAGAAAAGTCTTCTCATGTTATGAAAGACGTTGGCACCACTTGTCGCCATCATCCTGCTCAGTGCTTACTTCTTAATTCCTGCTGTGCTCCGTGAGTGATTCCAGTGTGTACGCTGTGCAGGATGAATCCCCGGATGAAGCAGACTCCGTCGTGCCTTGTGCCCCGCCTCTTCCGCACAACGTTTCCTTTGCTCTCCAACGCGTTGGTCTTTCTCTGCGTGTCATTGCAATTCCGCCCTTTTTAATTTCATTCATCTATTCCGCGTCATTAGCTATACGCTGCATGCTGTGGTCGTCGGTGACAGACGGGGCCCAGAACTCGACTGCAGACCCTCCTCTTGTCGACCTCTCCCTATACTGTACAATGAAGTGGCAAGAAGTCGGCGTTTTTAATTAGCTCTATATCCTATAGTCGCATATCTTAGTGTTTGTCCTATGCTACACTGTCGTGCATGGTCGGGTCATGACTCATGGGCGTTGGGGTTAGGGCTTCAACAGATACTTTACTTTCGTAAACATAGATATACCATCTATACCTCACGCGTTATATAGTCAGTGGCGAAACAACTTATCCGGGGGCTCGGAATTCCATACTTGGGGCCTCTATCCACCAACGAGACTATCTCAGACTATAATATTTTTTAGTTAAAACAATCAGATGAGGGTGCAGTGGTGTTGTTGTAGGGTCGATGCCTTGAAGCCGGAGCGTTCCAGGTTCGAATCCACCTCAAGCCGCAACGCACGGGACCTTGAGCAAGTCCTTCATTTGCAATTGCTCGTGCGCTTCAGCGTAAAACTCAGATGTAGTGTCCACGCTGTAGTCGAGAGCGCCTCTGAGTAGGGGGATTGAAGGGGCGCTATAGCAAATGCGAGAAAGAAATAGAATAAAAAAAAAACTATGCAGTCAGATTAAAGCAAGCGCCTATTATAACAGGGAGAGGAAAATAAAGCAGGTAGGCCTACCATTCAAGCATAATTCCTTGACGCTCAAATATGGGTGATCGGAAAACTAAGGTAAAGTTTACCTCTGGTCGTGCACTAGGATGAACCTAGACCTCCATGGATGAACGAAGCCTTGTGTACAGCTGAGTGTTGATTTCTATTCCGGGTGAAATACTCTGACGTAATTATCCGAATACAAGGCCGTAGCCAAGATTTTGTTTCGGGGTGTTTAGGCTACTCGATCTTGAGCAAGCTGACAAGCAACTGACTAAGAAATGAGAGCTTGAAAATTAAATCCCATCTTAGTTCTTACATACCGGTAGTGTATTAGTAAATGCATTATTTCATTTATACAATAGAAAGTCTATATATAATTATGTCATTTCGAGGTGTTCAAACATCCAAAACATCCCTAAATACGGCCTTGGAAGTCAAAACCGAGAATATACTTAAACCGGAAATACAGTGATCATTTGACAAAGATGTTAAGTAATTTAAGTCATAAAAACCTAATCTAACATAATGAATTATAATAATATAGCGCCGATATCATAATCATTTACAAAGACATTAATCGATGCTCTGGACCGTCTTTTCAAGTCAAATCACAGTTTAAACTGCTAATCCAAATGCAGAAGACAAGGAGACCTCAACAGAGCGAAGAAAACAAGAAATCAGACGAACATTATTTATTTATTTATTTATTTATTTATTTTTTCCTCAACCAAAACAACAAACAAACATGATACAATTATGGCATTGAATAATAGGGCCTACATTAACATAATTTGGTGAAGAAGGGGAGACCCAGAAGGGATAGAAAATCCCGCTAATAGGGCCACCCATAATTCATGTAAAATATAAAAGAAAAACATGACAGAGCATTCAATTGTAGGAATAAAAAAATGATGAGGGAGAGAAAGAAAAAAAAATTAAGCAATCGACATTTCTGTATATAACGAGAAAAACAACTCTTAACTAATGACTTAACTAAAGACTTAACTAAGGGCTTGGCGAGACCACTGAGCAGAAACCTTAACCATTACATATCAGGAAGTGTTTTAAGTAGATAAAGGCGAAGTTTATGCTTAAATAATCTTGTGTTAGGTAGGGAATGAAGATGTGTAGGGAGAGAGTTCCAACATTGGGAGCCAGTATATTGTATAGAGAATCGACGAGTATTAGTATGTGCGTAGGGAAGGTCATAAACAGTTAATTTTCTAGTTGAATAAGATTGGCGATCAGAGGTAAGGTTAAAGAAATCATTAAATACAAGTGGTAATAGGCCATGGTTATAACGGTACATAAACTCTCCTATTTGCAAGTGCCTAATTTGATCGATCTTTAATAATCCAAATTCCTTGAAATACAGAGCGGTGTGGGCTCGGCGAGGAATATTAGCTATAAAACGGATTGCATATTTTTGAAGGGTGACTAGTCTGATAAAATTAGATTTGTAAGTAGATGTCCAAATTAAATTACAGTAGGTTAAATAGGGATAAATAAGAGAATAGTATAGCATAGACCGGATAGAGACAGGAATCAGTTTAGATGAGCGAAATAGCACACCAACAGTCTTAGCAATTTTGCTAGAGATATTATTGATGTGTTCCTTCCAATTTAGATGCTGGTCAATGTAAACGCCCAAAAATTTTGTGGATGTTACTTCGGTGATAGGAGTCCCTTCAATAAGTAGAATAGGAAGTTCATTGGGATATTTTTTCTTATGGGATCTGAAGAGGATGTAGTTGGTTTTATCCAAATTTAGAGTAAGTTTATTAGATCGAAACCAATCAACGACTCGGTGAAGCTCAGAATTAACAGTGTTGAATAGGGTATCAATAGATTTATCAGAATGAAATAAGTTAGAATCATCAGCAAATAGCACAAAATACATAGAAGGCGATACATTGGGTAAATCATTAATATAGATTAAAAATAAAAGAGGTCCAAGATTAGATCCTTGAGGGACACCGTGTGAAATGAGTTGTAGATCAGAAGTACAATTGTTAACAGAAACCAGTTGAAAACGATTTTCAAGATAGCTAACAAACCATTGTAGTTGTGTCCCTCTAATTCCATAGTTATAAAGTTTTTTGATCAAAATATGATGATTTACAGAATCAAAGGCTTTAGCTACATCAAGGAAGATACCAAGGGAGTATTCGTTATTTTCAATTGCATTAGAGATTTTGTCTTGTATGCTTAGAAGGGGCATGTAGGTAGAATGACCCTGTTGGAATCCATGCTGAGACTGAAATAGTACTTTCTCTTTTGATAAAAAACTATCTAAACGTGCGTACATTAATTTTTCAAATATTTTGGCGAAGAATGGGAGTACAGAAATCGGTCTGTAGTTAGAAACATTGTCCCTCGGGCCCTTTTTATGAATGGGTATGACCTTGGCAGTTTTCAATGCGGAGGGGAATACTCCAGTGGTAAATGAGCAGTTGACAATCTCTGATAGCGGAATTGCAATTTTAGGCAATGTTAATAGGGCTATGGCAGGGTCAATTCCATCGACTCCTTTACTATGCGTAGTGCGAATGGTATGCGCAAGGTTCATTATTTCACAAGGTGTAGAAGGGATTAATGCTATAGAATGTGGAAGGGGTTGGGATAAGTAGGAGAGAAAAGAGTTAGTTGCAGCAGGTATTTTATTAACAAGAGATTGTGCAATGCCTGTGAAGAAATTATTGAATTTAGTTGCTATAGTCTGAGGGTCAGTAATTTGTTCACCATTTACATTCAATGCAGTAATTACAGTTTCTCTGTTAGTATCTCTATCCAGTATACTCCTCAGAAGACCCCAGGTTTTTTTAAGGTTATTACTATGGATTAAAAATTCGGATGCATAATAATCTTTTTCGGCTTGCAATTTAACTTTCTTAAATTTGTTTCTGTATAGGATGAATTTCCTTTTGTTGGCCTCATTTGGATTTGTTACGAATTTTTTATATAGTTTCGCTTTCTTATTACTAGATTTTACCAGTGCCCGAGTCATCCACGGCTTTTTTGGAATAGAGTTGCGAGCATAAGTCCTAGTGAAAATTGGAAAAGAATCATCGTAAAGCTTCTTATAATTGCTAAGAAATAGGTCATAGGCCTTATCAGTGTCTAGTTCTGTACAAGCTTCACGGATATTAGACCAGTCCGTAGAGTCTAAGGATTGCAAAAATTTGGCTTTATGGTCATCAGATACTAGGTTAAATGTCAGTGTTTGAGGCTTGTTAGGAGGTTTGATGGGACTAAAATCAAACCATGCTATGATTGGTAAATGATCAGAGATGTCTTCAATGAGAATAGAGGAATAAATAAGTTTGGTCCAAATGTTAGTGAATATGTTATCTAGTAATGTAGATGTATGGTCAGTGATCCTGGTAGGTCTGGTTATGAGAGGCAATAGATGATGGGCGGTTAGGCAATGGTAGAGATCAGCAGTGGCTTTGTGGCTATTAATTTTCAAGAGATCCATGTTAAAATCACCTAAAATTACTATGTCTTTTGATTTTTTTAGCATATGATCTAAAATGTTGTTAATTTCTTCAGAGAAATCTTCTAGTTTAAGCCCAGGTGGCCGATATATAACCCCAACTGTGGTTGCCCCAGTTTTATGTGCTAGGCGAATAAAAAGACCTTCAAAAAATTGAAAAGGAGAGGAATCGGATCCTATCGAGTCTAGGATTTGGTACGAGATTTCTTCTCTAATCAAGAATCCCACTCCTCCTCCGCCCTTTCCAGTTCCTCTGGAACGATGAACAAATTGATAACCAGGCACTTTTATTAGATCAGTATTGGAATCGTTCAGCCAGGTTTCTGTTAATGCAAGTATAGATACAGGTAAAGAGTTCAGCAGATCTTTGATTTCATTAATTTTGGGTAAAATGCTTCTTGCATTTACATGCATAAATGAGAGAGAACATGGAGAGGAGGCTAGCTTTGATCTGAGGGATTGAATAGACGAATATGTACTGTCACATTGCAAATCATTAAAATAGTTGCTATCAGGATCTAGATCAGGGTTGTTTAATAGAGTTCGATTATCATTTTCCTCTGTTAATACCTCTAAGGTTAAGTCTCCTAGGTCTCTTTGAAATCCTACATAACCATCAGTGGAGGTTTTTAGTATATCCTCACTGGACCCAATTTGTGCTTGGGAAAAAGGGAATAGATTAGCTGTAATAGAGTATTCATTTGTGGAAGATTGCTTCAGAGTATTAGAAATAATGGAGGTAGGGTGTTTAGATATAGAATCACAGCTGTCAATTGAATGGACAAGTTCATGCTCAGTGTTTTCGCTTAAGCTAGGGTTAAATACACCGAAGTGTATGTCTCTCAGCAAGCTGGCAGAGAGGCGTACAACAAAAATAACCTATTTACAGAAGTACATTTAAGTATAAACAGGTAAAAGTTTAAAATGTCAACAATTCAACAATTTACACACATCAAGTTAATTACTTTGCATAGGTGCATTTGAGTCCAACCATCAATCATCATTAAGGCACCAAAGTCAGAGATTAATATGCTAAAATCAACGAATAACAACAGCTTAGAACTGTACTTAAATTGTTCAATTACTTGTCAATGACATCTTGAGTGAATGTAAAACATTATTTAGGTCATATATAGTGCATGCAAATGTTTAAGTCATCCGCAGGGATAAAATAACATCATGCTAAACCTGAAGATAATTACAAAATAATTAATAGATAAAGATACACAAGTCAACAGAGAAAATCTAAGTAAGCCAAAAAGTTTTGTTTTTTTAAACATTTAAAAAAATAACAAACATGGAAGTTTAAAACTGAGAAGTTAAGATACAGGTGAGAAAAAGAGAGGAAATGCAGATGATAAAATAACAAAAAAATGTAGACTAAACTGAAAAAGAGGAAACAGTTTATGGCAACTGTGTAAAACTCTGTTAGTCTCTAGACTTTTTCATTGTTTTGTAGAAGAGTATCCACAAATTGAAATTGGAAATAAATGGATGAATTCAGCAGATATAGATTATAGATTTGTTACAAACTGCTGATGACAGTGAAATAGTGAGTTAGTCACAATCTACCTTATTGGGATAAGTCTGAGATTCGGTTCTCCAATTCGTTGAGGAAAGTGAGCGAGTCCACTCTGAAAGGCTTCTCGGTCAGATGGTCAGTTTTCTTTAGAAAGACTCTTCCTCCGGCTGTCCAGGTCGAATGGATAGCTTTTGACTTTAGGAGACTTCTTGCCTTTGCGAATATTTGGGAATTCGTTCGTGTGAGGTGCTCGTTAATGAAGATTCGAGGATTCTCTGTATAAAATACAAGTTGAAGGATATCAGACTAAAGTTCCAACAGTGATAGATAGAAGGATAAATAGAGAAAGCAGTTAGGCAAACAGAACTATAGTAGAAGAGAAATAGAAAATGCAAAAGCAGAAGCATTCGTCTGATCAATATTACGATCTACATCCAAATACTTAGCATCATTACACGACATGATGATTTTATCAGAGATCAGCCAATACATCGGATACGTCGCGCATTCGGAAAAACTCAAATAAACCTAGTTACTTCCACGAGAGTCGGTCAACTGGACCGTCTTTGTCACTCCTCTCCGGAATTGTAGTCATCCTCCGAGTAAAGAACTTCATTCTTCCAAACGGTCGATTGCTGCCGGAAACAAAATTCCGGGCAACAGCCAGCGCGCCATGTCAGATGTCGGAGTAGCGGTGCAATGCCGGTAGCGACGGTGTCAGAGCAGTGGTACCGTTGTACCATTAAGTACTCTTAGCTCTACCAGAGCTAAGAGTACTCAATGCTACAACGTACCAACAAACTACCCACGCCTATAACTAGCGCCTATAATTAATACCGACGGCGCCAGTACAAGCTGGGCCTCGTGTCAGGGAGACGGTGCCAGAGCCGACAGAGCTGACAGGCGGCCAGGACGGACGGTGCCAAAACTGCCGGACAAGTCGCTGGCTGCCAGGACGGACGGTGCCAAAACTGCCGGACAAGTCTCTGGCTGCCAGGACGGACGGTGCCAAAACTGCCGGACAAGTCTCTGGTCTCTGTAATTTATCAACACACCTTCTATAACTTCTATGTATAAGTAACGCCTTAACAAGCCCTTAATAACTAGAGCGCTTTAGGTCGATAAAACATATTAGAGAATACAATGTCTATAGGGCAAAAATCGCAGAATTATTTTTGCCTATACTTTCTATAGTGACTAGCATTGCCAATCTATTTTACATTGAAATCTTGAGAAACTCTCAACAACCGAGTAATGGATGAAAATCTCTAGAACATTATAGAAACCAATGACTTGCAGATAAACGATACTCGCAAGAAACCAATTGATACCTGTAATATCTAATGAAAACCACGAGAAAAACTGAGCAGGCCTATATTCTACGTGTTGAAAATTTGTTTGAATTCGAGCTTCAATGCAGAGAGGAAGATAAGCCCTAACGAAGAGAAACCGTCAAAGCAGACGACAGACAAACTTATACCGTTCAAATAAAATATACCCTTTCCTACTATTCAACCAAAAAGCCGCCCCTTCCTATAATTCATCTCCTTGAACCTCTCGCTCCGTTTAGCTTAAGTCACCCTTGCTGTAATTCCACTAATTGTGGTTACTTTCCAATTCTACATCGCATCGGAATATCTGCCTCTTTCTTCAACAGAATCACTTATCAAATAATTGTTGTCCATTAAACGTACCGGTACCATTACACATTCTCTTTGTCAATGCAACTTAACAATTTTTCTCACGAGCAACTGCCGATCAATGATTTGTTTTAATTATATACCATATATATTATATACCATATATATATAATCTCGTCTTATTCCATGACCATTCCGGCTTCTTCCCTTAACAACAATCCGCCCTTCATATATTCGTCTAGCATACTGCCCAATCTTCAAGCCACTTCACCATCTTCCTCTGCAGAAACAGAGTTGGATATTAGTAATTTCAGAAGAAGTCACAGAGTGGCGTAGCACCGTAGCAGTAGCTTCAGTTTAACTGCACTTTGTGATAACAAATATATTAGTATAAGCGCTAGCCATTCTTCATCCAGACCAGGAACTGGCAACGTCACATAGAGGAATGCAATGGATGAGTTCAGTCTCCAAGACTGCTACTAAAATATTCTTAAGCTTGGTTTTAATAACTTACGGCTGTTGCGAGATGTTTTTCGTCATTACAGTCATGAGAAGCGCCATCTGTCTACGGAAGTCGAATATCCTTGGAGTAAGCTTATCCTTGGTACTCCGACGACGATAGTGAACGGTGACATCTCCCCACTACACAATACACCAGAGAGGTTTAGCATAGCCATGAACATAATTATGGTTTCATAGAATGCAACGTGACATTTATGACTGACTTAAATGACTTAACTAACATCCTTGTTAAAAATTTAATGATCACTGTATTTCCGTTTTAAAGATATTTCCATAAGATCCGTCTAGATATTCTTACGCTAGTGTTGCAACTACCGGTATATGCCTATATATTAGTTGCATGGAACCGGCCACTGCTCACGCTTTCACAGTGCCAGTCCCACGTCTGGCGAAAGGAGGAGGGCGACACTTGTCATCTTTGATATGACAGCGTCGTTAAGCATAAGCAACTTCGTATTTGCGCCATTCGACAGATGTCGTGTCATTCACATGAACAGCCACCTGCCGATTGATGAAGATTCGTCTGACGGTTCCTTGATGCCCCGAAGACGGACGATCTTGAAAGAAATGTTTCAGCGATCGCTCCACCGACAATGGAAAGCAACAAACAGATCAAAATGGTTCTAGTACAGCGGTTCTAAACCTTTTTATGGCGTCCACCCTTTGGTAGCATTTCCAAAGTTGTGACGACCCGAACAACAAAATTGATTGAGTCACTCGAGAGTCTAGATCTCATACAGTGCACTTTTCTTTCCTCGTTTCTATAGTTTCACCCTAATTTCTTTTAAACTGAAACAAATAAAGGTTTATAAATTTGAAAATTAACTTACACGAAAATATAAAGAATTGAAAAAACTAGTAAAATGTAAAATCAGGTGCGGCGATGTAAAAATGACACTCTCTTTTAAATATGGTCCTTTATTACATCGAAATGAAAATTCAGAAGAAAATACAAGGCAAAATTACATAATTATAGTATCCGGGACCGACGTGTCGGTTAGGTTCAGATTTAGGGGTCGTGAGGGTCGGTTAGGGGTCAGCTTAAGCATCGTGAGGGTCGGTTAGAGTCAGGTTAGACGTCGCGAGGGTCGATTATGATTAGGAATAGGGTTAGTGTCGTAATTCGGTCCCGGATACTATACGTTTGCCAGCAAAATTATTCAGACGCAGCAGAATTGTTGAAGCTCATCGAAAGTTGGCAAGCTGCTTCAAGACTTGTAATTAGGCTTCCGTTCGCTAACTCGATCTCTATTTCGATTTTTAAAAATTGTTGTTTCGTGGAAATTGTTATTATTTTGGTTTTACCTGACACAATATGACGAAGATTCAATCGAAACGGAAGTTGGCGCAGATAGCAGAATTTAGCAGAACTTTGATGAATAACAGCAAATTGTAAAAAAGATTTATCAAAATCTTAGATATGTCCGGTTACCGGTAAATGACTGTGACGAAGCAACAAGAGGATGACGCAATCATTACGTCATTTTCCAACGACTGTCATTATTTAATTTAGACTGCGGCGCAGTTTGGCTGTCTATCTATATTCATTCATCCATATGTCCATTTATATAGCGCCGCATTTTGGAACCGCTCAGGAGCGCTCCCAATCCAGCCACGATAGATGAAAACAGACGTTATTATGATAATGTACAATTATTATAGGACTCAGCCTGCAGGAAGATCTGCGTAGCCAGAATTATGTTGGGGGTGGGGGTGTGTTTACTCGATCATTAGCAAGTCGACAAGTATCCAAAGCAACCGATTAAGGGGGTTAAAGAAGCGTCGTGGCTCTCATATAGCGGGTCCTTGGCGATCTATGGGTCTACTTTAGCCTACAGTACAGCAGTGACAGAAAATAAATTGTTGTACAATAATAATTATACCAGTCCAGAACCTCAATTGCAGGCTTCAATAAGGTATTCCCTGTTTCCTCTATTTTTCGAATGTTGTTAGTTCATATCTGTCCAGCCTTTCTTCATATTAATCTTACATCAGCCACTGAACTCTGTTGTCGCAATTCCGTAAGAATTTAATATTAGCCTGCGCGTGCCATATTATTATCGCAAAGAACTGTAGGCCTACAACTCCTAAAAAATAATTAAATTTCTCCCAGATCATTAGAGGGGCAGCTAAAGTAACATCCTCATTTCAGGCTAAATAGATGATGGCATAACTAACTTCCTAGATGATAACACAAGATTATTGTTGAACAATATTGCGATGGGTGCGTAAGTAACAAAGCGCACGACGAGATAGCAGGAGAGACGGAACTTTAGAGTCAACCTAGTAATTTCATAGTGGCGAACTGCCCTGCATCGTAGACTATACTAGACCCACATACAGACTACACATAATGGCGAAGAAGAATCATATAGCGAACTGGCCACGCATAATATGCATGGCCACTGGCCAGTCAATTGGAAGATGTTGGCAGACAGACAATGATAATGTCTGAGACGAATCAATATTGTTACTGAACCGCTTATAAATTAAATAATAAATTTCCATCGCGCTCTGCCAGTGACAGAGACTGAGCGAGTATAATTATGCTTAAACCAGTTTTTGCTTTTGAAGTTTGACGATGATAAGAGTCTATAATTATTATATAGGCTCTTTATCTCGTCTGTGATGAAGCATTTAGATGGACAAGAATCCCATAGCGTACACGGTACGTTATATAGAAGACAGCAAACAATCGTGAACAGAAATTTTAGCGTAAGTCATAGGCTTATATGCGCGACTGTAATTTATAGGCATAATGATGCCAGCTTTGGGTGTTTGTGTGTCAAATAATGTGAAATTGTTAAAGAACTTTTAGAGATACGTTCTTGACAGGGTAAAACCATTCAGCAGCAACGTCATGCGTAGGACATGTCTATTCCAAATGACAATATATACCCATATTATTATCGGTCATAGCACATTGTATCTGAACAGGATCCTAGTACCCTATGTTGAAAATAAACAGATAGTTTATAGTTATCAAAAATACAAGCACTTCCTGCCGAGTCGAGATACAGAAGTGTATAGGCCTATAATATGTGACTCAAAATGTGGGCTTAGCACATTTTTTGAAACTTCCGGATCCGTTACTTGTGTGATGATAAAGCTATAATTATGGGTTACATTTGAACGCGACAACATATTTTGGGAATACATGTAGCAGTGTAGCTTACCAAATATAACCAGTTGATCATTGCTAAAGTTATGTAATCTGTAATCTGCACGCGCTTGACAGCGGAAACTCAACAGATTGGTGACGATGATAAACTCAGCAGAAGTGTAGTCAACGCCCGATCTCTTGGAAATAAGCCAATGCTAAGTGGAGATGTCGTTGAGTGTAAGATCGTAGGTTTAGGTATATGGGTCTATAAATCGTATAAAAGAGGTGGAAGACATGAAGTCTGTATCAGATACGTGAACTCGTGTAGAGCTTGCTAGTGTTCGCGATATTTGTATCATATTATACTTTCTTCTAAGACATATGGAGTTTAAAGGTGAGCACAGCATTATCATATCCTGCGTTGACAAAGCAATGGGTTCTATATATCATGATAGCCAACAAGTGTGAACCTATGCGCTGCAGCTTTAGCTTGATTGATTTCACCGAAAAAGATTCATCGCTTCGAAAGTAGACTCTGTGCTTCTTTTCCTCACAGTTGATCTGGCACTTTGCACATAGACAGAGGGCCATCAGGACCACCCATGCAGTTGGGTTGGCGAATCTCTACCACCATGAGGGCCAGGCTTGGGGCAACACCCTAATTTTCGCTCTTTCTATCCCGTTGCCATGCATAGTTTCACAGTTATTCACCTGAAACGTTGCAGCCAGACAGATTTCTACAGGATCCAACATCGCCCCCCAAATAAAACACACCTCGCCCGCGGGACCGAGTGGGGCAGGGTATTGTTTGGGGAGAAAAAAATTGCCGGTAAACCGAAATTTCACGAGTAGTGTGCCGGTTATAAACCTCCGAGGAGTTGACACCCGGTGGAGGTCGTAGTGTGGTGGAGTTGGGTGGGGTGGGATTGGAAGCGGGCGGTGGGGGCGAAAACACAAACTTTCGCTATCTCCACACTGTAGCCGTAATTTCACAGGTATTCATCTGAAACGCTGCTGTTAGGCAGAGTGCCACCGGGACCACCTCACTCTGCCTCCGCAGGGGCCGGGTGAGACAGGGTACTGTTGGGGGTCGGTGACAATTTTTTGCCAGTAAACAGAAATTTCATGGGTGGCGTGCCGGCTATAAACCCCAGAGGACTTGACACCCGGTGGAGATCGGTGTGTGGTGGGGTTGGGTGGGGTGGGGGTTGAGAGCGCTCGGTTGGGGCATGTTCGAGCAGCCAAAAACAGAAATTTACGGGGAAATTCCGAGCACCAAAAAAAGGTGTAGGGAAGGTGGGCCGGAGGGTTAAGGTGTCGGTGAGTGAGTGGGATTGGGGTAAATAAGTGGGTAGGAGTAGGAGTGGGGATGGGGTGAAGTGAGGGTCGGGAAGTAGAGAATTGGCCGGGAGCGGGGCGAATCCTAAATTTGCCGGGCAACGCCGTGTACCCTATAACTAGTATTCTATAATGTATGCAATACTTGATTTTATTGTATGTCTGTTGAACCTATAGGATCAGCGAGGACTGTCTTCTGTCTTTTGGTTTTCCTCCAAATGTTATGTCATCAGTGGCTGGTGAATGCGGCTCCTTTGCCAAAATGCGTCGATCAGATCCTAACGATGACAGCTTATGACAATCTGGTATTGTTCATTGACGGACGTCGAGTTCCTGGTCTGCTGTGGGACACTGTCCCCTACAAGGCCGACACCATCCCTCTTCCTGCCTCAGCTCAGCTGATCGCCGTCAATGGTAAGAGCGCCCGTGAAGTCGGTGGATTCCTCGGCTCCTCATCAGGGACTTTTGTGACAGATGGATCGTGGAAGTGCACCAACCGATTCCACGAAAGATGGGAAGAAGTGGATTTCGATGACTCAGCGTGGAAAGGAGCCAACGTGGTTGGTCGACAGGGATTCAAACCTTGGCATGAGGTGGAAGGAATCAGAGCCGACGCAACCTGGATTTGGTCGTCAGAAGAAGGATTCGCTTCCAATGTGGGAAAGAACGTCTACTGCAGGAAAAGTCTTGGTAAGAATAACATCGTTTGATGATTTGAACGCTTCTGAGTAGCCTACCTTGAAGAGGCGCTATATAAATGTCTGAAATAAATAAATAAATAAATGTTATTGCATATGCAGCAAAACATTTATAGGCTACTGCAACAATAGCCGTCAAGTTACGCAGAAGACATGACATAGCCTACAATCTCATGCATGCACCGAATCAAACAGAAAGCGTGTCAGACTGTCGGTTTAAAGCAGAATTGAAATATAGGCTAAAACTATAGTTATTGCTCAATCGCAGAATATTTCAATTTTCGGTTTCACTTCAAATTGCATAGTTGATTTGCAAATCATAAATTAAATAATAATTGTGGCGCAATCGAGATGATGCAATATCATTGTTGCTATGCGAGCATGCAGTAACTAAATTTTGCCAGTGAACGGAAAAATTCACGATCTTTCTTACTGACAATTTATCGAACCATATTTCACATGAAATATGGCAATTCCTTAATCGAGGAAAGTAACTGTGTGCAAAGTATAAGTCACGATCACATCACCATCAATCTTAAATCACTCCACTGGTTGAGAATCCCAGAGCGCATCCGATTCAAAGTCATCTAGGTAACATATGACTCGCGACGATCTTCCCCAATTTAATCTAGCTCCGAAATATCTTGGATGCTCCTAATTTGATTATAGCGCCTGTGATTCATCTGATCTCCTTAGCACACCTTTGGTGCGACCTCTCTAACAAATATTAATGTGTGCCCTGAAAGAATTAACCGATCTTTATCTTGTTGGCCACACTTAGCATTGCGTAGTATATATCATATTACACTAAGAAGAAAACTATGGCAGCTTAACTGTGACACTGCTCAATCATAGCATTGGTTCCCAACAATTCCTATGAAGTTGTTGTTGAGATGAGAATGCGGCATAGTCTCCTCTCTGACATAATGTTAAGCACTGGAATCAATGTGAGGGTTTTCATCGGTGATTGTCGTAATGGTTGGGTACCAATTCAAGCATCTAAAAGTGTTGAAGTGTAAATAATTATTAATCTGTTTATCGTTGCAGCTGGCACTTGCGTCCCAATACCAACGAAGAAACCGATGAAAAAAATAATTCAAGCGCCAACTGGTGCACAAAATTCACCAACAACAGAGATTGAACAGACAACTGATGCCCTCACTTCCCCGACAACAGAAATTGAACAGACAACCGATGCCCTCACTTTCCCGACAACAGAAATTGAACAGACAACTGATGCCCTCACTTCCCCGACAACAGAGATAGAAGACACAACTGATGCCCTCACTTCCCCGACAACAGAAATTGAACAGACAACTGATGCCCTCACTTCCCCGACAACAGAGATTGAACAGGCATCTGATGCCCTCACTTCCCCGACAACAGAAATTGAACAGACAACCGATGCCCTCACTTCCCCGACAACAGAAATTGAAGAGACAACTGATGCCCTCACTTCCCCGACAACAGAAATTGAACAGACAACTGAGGCCCTCACTTCCCCGACAACAGAGCTAGAAGACACAACTGATGCCCTCACTTCCCCGACAACAGAAATTGAACAGACAACTGATGCCCTCACTTCCCCAACAACAGAAACTGAGCAGAAAACTGAGGCCTTCACTTCCCCGACAACAGCAATTGAAGAGACAACTGATGCCCTCACTTCTAAATTTGAAGAGACAACTGATGCCCTCAATTCCCCGAGAACAGAAATTGAAGATACAACTGACGCACTTGTGTCACCGACAACAGAAATTGAAGATTCAATTGACGCACTTACGTCACCGACAACAGAAATTGAAGATTCAACTGACGCACTTGTGTCACCGACAACAGAAATTGAAGATTCAATTGACGCACTTGTGTCACCGACAACAGAAATTGAAGATTCAACTGACGCACTTGTGCCACCGACAACAGAAATTGAAGATTCAATTGACGCACTTACGTCACCGACAACAGCAATTGAAGATTCAATTGACGCACTTACGTCACCGACAACAGCAATTGTAGAGTCAACTGATGCAGTTACGTCACCGACAACAGAAATTGGAGAGACAACTGATGCATTTACGTCACCGACAACAACAACCCAAAAGTTAACTGATGCACACACTTCACCGACAATTCCCCCGTGCAGCGGAACAGGACCCGCCTGTATCACATCCTGCAATGGAAGGGCTAATGGAGATTACCAGTCATGTAAGGGATGTCAGGTTTATGCCAGCTGTTCTAATGAGCTTCTGATTGACAATCGTCCATGTCCTCCAGGCGGCCTGTACTGGGATGACAATGTAAAGTACTGCGACTATAAAAGCACCACATGTTTCAAATGCTTTGAAACATCGACCACAACAACTCCACCGACTACAAAGCCAACTAATGCACCAATCGAAGCATCGGAGCTATCCAATGCGCCAACTGGGCCACATCCTCAGCCAATAAAATCATCAACAACAACAGCAATAACAGGTCCAGTTTCAACTGAAGTTCTGACAGCACCGGCAGCTCAAGAACCATTAATTGCACCCACATCACCGACAAATCCTTCGTGCAGCGGAACTGGACCCACCTGTATCACATCCTGCAATGGAAGGGCTGATGGAGATTACCAGTCATGTAACGGATGTCAGGTTTATGCCAGCTGTTCTAACGAGCTTCTGATTGACAATCGCCCTTGTCCTGGTGGTCTCTACTGGGATGATAATGTAAAACGTTGCGAGTGGGAAAGCATTACATGTCAGGGATGCAGTTGACGATGAATGCTCTCTTGAAAAATATTCACGCCATGTGGTGTTCATTACGAGAGCAAATGCTGTTATGTTCTTACTAGTTTTGTTGATGTGACTTTTTAGCGTGATATCAGTGTACTAGACTTTGTGCTTTTATATTCCATTGTTTGTGAAAATCTCCGACGTTAAAAATGTGTTTGTAGGCTATAAGTAGGCTTATTATAATAGTTGTTTGCAAACTGACATTCTCTCCATGATGATAATGTCCACTGCTTGGAAGTTCGATGCCATACACTGCCTCTGCAAACTTTAAAGAAATACAGCGTTTCGCAAATTGTTATTATTTTGTGGTATAGTCATCTTTAATGCCATCATCTCAAAATCATCCAACGTAAATTGATAAGAACTTTACTGACCTATACGAGATCCATTGCAGCATTCCCTCATGATTTATCTATTACAGCCTACTTGTTTCTTGTTACCGATGTTAAGTAAGTCAGTAAGTAAGTACCGGCACAAGTAAATCTTAAACACTTCACAAACAGTAGCGCCTGCAACATTACAACAGCCTGATGCAGCAAAACAATTTTAAAACCTCAAAGTTTAAGGTTATTTCAAGTAAATCTATAACGGGCGCCCGCGCACACTGCAGGGACAAGAGGGGCACTTGATACGAGAGTGCTTTGTACTTTATTGACGATGCTATAAGCTTACGGCTATAAGCAGGTCTATAGATCTAATCTTTTGAGGTCAAAGACCTGTTTATAACCATAAATATGTTCATAGCCAGTTGGCTGATTTTAACTCTATAACGGATGCCCGCGCACACTGCAGGGACAAGAGGGACACTTGCCCCTGGAAAATTCACACCTATTTTTAAACTAGGCTACTACATTTGGGTTTTTAACAAATTTCACATTAAACCCTATAATTATGCTAAACGCAAACAACGTGAAACTGAGAAATTTATATTTAGAAACCTCTCTGAAAGACACCCATGTTTGGGGGCTGTACGAATAAATTCTGAGATTGCGATTGCTGACCACGTGTTCTCCAAGCGACGTTGACACGAGAGTGCTTTGTACTTTATTGAACTACGGTTATAAGCAGGTCTATAATCTTTTGTGGTCAAATACCTGTTTATAACCATAAACATGTTCATAGCCAGTTGGCTGATTTTAAGTTAACGCCTTGTTAAAATCAGGCCTGGTCTACTTAATTAACCAATTAAACTTACGTCAATATTTTGACCGCAGATACCCACTTAACTGCAAAAACAACCACTTTACAGTGTTTTCAAGCATCCCAGATGTCGTTAACTTGTTGTATCGAGGATTGGACATCCAGGTTTTAGATTATCCTTTAACCTATGCTACATGAACGCTGCTTCTCTTGCGTCTAAGATTGTAGCAGTCTTTTAATTCAATCTTATTATTGCAACATCTTCAGTCAAAAACAAAAACAGTTCAAACGAAATATTTGATTAAACCAGGGAATAGGCCAATGAACGAGCGACGTAAACAAATTTGGAATGATATTCATTAAAATTAAGTCGTATCCCAGTACAGCTTGCGAAATCATGATTATGCAGACACCGTTCTTTGAATCCTATCCATATCCCCATTTCTGTCCTGCTTTGCGTGGCTAATTTGCTGGTCTACTACTTCAAAGTCCTCACATCTTTATCACACCTCAAAGTGAAGTCGAACCCAGTTATAAACAAAAGTCAGGAATCGGCATAGAGGCTAACTGTTACGTGCAGCCAGGCTATCATGCCTTACAGTATCGAAAGCCTTAGAAAAATCCAAAGATACCAAACGAACATAAATTATGGTTCACATTTAACAGATTCAAGTAAGTGGTGAGTTAAAGCAATGAGTGCAGCAGTAGTCGACCCAGAGGGTCTGAATGCAAATTGGTCAGAATATATGCAGTTCTCATTAGGATTAGTCAGAATTGGATTGTAATATTTATGCACAACAAACTTCTCTAGAATTTTACATAATACAGGTGTAATAGAAATTGGGCGGAAATCAGCCGCAGAAACAGGGCTTGACATTTTAGGAATTGGGGTAATTTTGCTCTCTTTCCATTGAGGAGGGATATACGATTCAGACAAAGGCCTTTTAAACAGGCATGATATGGAAGCAGACAAAAGATGAGCCATGCCTGACAGGAGCCATGACGGAAGCGGGAAGCCCACCAGGTCCAACTGACACACCACGAATAGACGATATAGGGCACGGAAGACCTGAAATTCCTCAATGACCACGGCCTCATCAAAGGTGACTGTTGTTTTTGTTGTAGGTTTTGCATAATGAAGGTCCGTAGATGTTTTACAGTAGTGTAGATTAAGACTGTCAGCGGTGTTATGATTAATGCTCTTTGTGAGCATAATATTGCTTGAAAATTAGCTGCTGAAAACAAAATCGTAGTTGCCTGTGATATCGTACGGTCGCCGGACTCTTTAATTATTTCAATTGGATTTTCTAATGAATTCTTACAAAGCTTGAAGATAATTTCAAGGCTGCAGCAACTGCTCTGAAATTTATTTCGTCCATCCTGATAACGGCTCCGTCGGCTCGACAGACTAGGCCTTTAGCTCTATGTTTGTAAGACTCATCAATTGCGACGGCATGTCTTATTATTGTATCTTCTGTCTATGCAGACTCAAAAGACTTCGTCCGTCTGTGCAATCGTCCTCGTCTTCTGACTCTCTCAGGCTGACTTCTCCGTAGACTATAATAACTTTTGTCAGGCGGGCGTGTCCTGCCCTGGGCCTTGACTTTCGACTTTGCAGTATATTCTAGTCTTCATAGCTCGAATACATCGCGAGTCTGCCTAGACCAGATTCCTCGGCGGCAATCTGCTTCTTCTTCTACTCAGACTCCTTTTCAGGCTGGACTTGCGACTGGACTTCCTTTTAAGTTTAATTTGGCTTAATAACGATGTGCCTAGAAGCAACTGTACACTGATACTTTGAGCATCGTGGCAGTGGAGTTATGGAAGCTCTTGTGTACAGTCCATGCAGCAGTATATTAGGGTGCTGCAGTTGATTGTTTAATATGATAGCGTTATATGATTGCATAATTGTTTCCATTATTTACTACTATTCGTTTACGTGTAATCAAATAAAGAATATTATTACTTACTTGCTTGCTTTCAACAGAACCTTAGTGAAATTTACTCGAACCATGGTTATGGGATCCCGCGTAGGCACAGAATTTATGGGTTAGAAGTCGTCTAAAGAGGCAGCGAAATACCTATCTGACTCTAAAAATATCGTCCAAAATTAAAGTGCGTTAAAATATTGACATTTAATCTTATCCCACTTAGGCACAGAATTTATGGGCTAGGAGTCGCTTAAGAGGCAGCGAGAGAATCGGATAGACTAGATTACTAGAAGAAGCGTTTAAAGTGAAGCCCGCACGGGGCGAATGCGGCGGTGTTCACGCATGTGCTAAAAACAGGTGTGCTAGAGGTTTGGAGATGTGATTAGAGAAAGAAATAAGTAGATAAAAGGTAACGACAAAATGGTCAGAATGGCGTTTCAATTTAAAACAATTTAAATAAATTCATCTCGCGTAAAAATTACCACAATATTTATTACACCTATCAGACTCTAAAAATATCGTCCAAAATTAAGTGCGTTAAAATATTCACATTTACTCTTATTATTGCATTCATTATTTGCAATTTTAGAGTTTACAAATTCTTCACAGCGGTTTATCTTCCGGTATTGCATTTCTGACAGGTTGTGCTTTCCGTCACACAGCGTTTGACTTTGTCGTCCCAGAGTCCTCCAGATGCACAAGGACGGTTGTCATATAGCATGCCATTGGAGCATGTGGCATAGACTTGACATCCCTTGCATGACTGGTAATCTCCATTGGCCAGACCACCGCATGAAATAATGCATGAAGAACCAGTTTCACCAGATCCTCCGATACAAGATGGAATAGCTGGTGCCATGGAGTAGTTATTGGTTCAGGTGTTGTGGAGTTGCAAGTTCCGACTGAAATGATACACAGATTAAGTGGGGATGACACTTCTACGTTTATTAAAGGAGCTAAAGAAGAATTAAATCGATGCCCGAGTCAGTATAAGCTGGAAGAAATTTTTTATTACTGTAGAGGAACCAGGGCTGGGCGAACCACTTCACGAGTCCAGTCAGTCTCTTTTAATGAGGCATTCATGCCTCCTTATATACCCACCGAGCGTATATGCATGCTATCCAGAGTACATGTAGATGAGGTAGACTTAACACAGGATAGATGAGGTAGACTTAACACAGGATAGATGAGGTAGACTTAACACAGGGTAGATGAGGTAGTCGTAACACATGGTAGATGAGGTAGACTTAACACAGGGTAGATGAGGTAGTCTTAACACAGGGTAGATGAGGTAGTCTTAACACAGGGTAGATGAGGTAGTCGTAACACAGGGTAGATGAGGTAGACTTAACACAGGGTAGATGAGGTAGTCTTAACACAGGGTAGATGAGGTAGACTTAGCACAGGATAGGTGAGGTAGACTTAACACAGGGTAGACGAGGTATAGTCTTAGCACAGGGTAGATGAGGTAGTCTTAACACAGGGTAGATGAGGTAGTCTTAACACAGGGTAGATGAGGTAGTCTTAACAGACGAGGTAGTCTTAGCACAGGGTAGATGAGGTAGTCTTAACACAGGGTAGATGAGGTAGTCTTAACACAGGGTAGATGAGGTAGTCTTAACACAGGGTAGATGAGGTAGTCTTAACACAGGGTAGATGAGGTAGTCTTAACAGACGAGGTAGTCTTAGCACAGGGTAGATGAGGTAGTCTTAACACAGAGTAGATGAGGTAGACTTAACACAAGATAGATGAGGTAGACTTAACACAGGATAGGTGAGGTAGATGTTGACAGTATAGACGGTAGATTGGACTACGTAGGCCTATAGACCACGCCAACAATAGATAGGCCTACCGGTAGTTAGCCTAACAATAGGTTAGTTTATGATCACGATTGTCGTATGTCCAATATGACTCGATCACTCGATGAGTCTATAGGAAGCGCCGCGGTTGCCTATAGTCTATATTTATATTCTTATCACTGACTGCGACCAACTGAGTTGAGGTATATGGTTTGAGATAGGCTACAAGTCTACAACGGTGGATACACTTGGGACGCAATATTGTTCTATACTTACCGACCACTTCAGCGTAATTGATGGTCCTTATCAGCTTGTTGTCGATGCATTTAGGCACAGAATTCGCATTCACCATCCACTTCCACTGATCATTTGACAACTGGAGGAAGACTCCAAGAAAGAAGACAACCTTCGCCGCTCCTATAATTTCACAGGACGAGCAACAGAATTAAACACACTACATCTACGAGATGATTGCTACTCGGCTTGCGCCAATGCAACAGTATAAGTATAAAGACAATATTATTACACGTGCTATCTTCGTGAGGTGCGTATACTTTAATGTCATCATTCGCATCGCGGTATGCAGACCAGCGAGTCCGTCGCTGTGATCCAGTTCGCATGGTAGCTGATTCCGTCGATGTAACCCCAATGCGCAAAGCCATGTTGGCAGAGGACTAGTGCGTACGGCCAGGATTGGTCGCTGAAGCTTAACGTCATCCAGTTCGGGTAGAAATCATTCGTGCATTTCCACGAATTATCGGTAAGGATATCGTCACGGTACAGCGAAGCAATCACACCGCCAAGGATACCGAAGACTTGGATCTTAAATGCAAAATAGTCTCGGATGATGCAAACAGTGTCTAAGTGCTTTGTGTCTTGAAGTTCTTGCAACCCAACTATAAGAGCGCCTTTGTAGTATTGAGAGCGATAGAATGCGTGGGAGGAAAAGTAGCATTAGTGCAATAGTGCATTAGCGCATTAATGCATTATTGCACTGCTCTGTTGTAGTTCCAGTCCTACTTGTCTGCCAAATCAGGGAAATCCCTGACCCTTCGATACATCTATCCGCTGTCTCTTCATCTCTTATCTTTACCTCTGATATCCCGTCCGCAATATTTATAAGCGCACTGCTTTGATTTACATCTTTTCTTCTCAAGCCACATCTCCAACCTCTTCCGCTCCTAATTCATGCCCCCCCGGTGACCACCGCCGCATCCGACCCGTGCTCGATTTCAAAACTGTTTCCACTATTGCTACCTCCATTGACCACTCACAATTTGATTACTGCAACCCCACATCCTTGAATCGACACGACTGCAGTGCTTCCAATTCATTAAGAATTCATTCGCGAAGGCTGTCACCAGAATTCCCAAACATCATCACTTCACCCCAATCCCGAAATCACTCCATTGACTAAACACCTCAGCGAGAATCTATTTCAAAGTCCTGTCATGCAACTCCTTACAGTACTCTATTCAAAGATATCTTTGTGAACTCTTCACCATTAAGCCAACCCGCTCTTTACCCGAACATCCGCCTTTCTCACTATTATCGACCTCCGCTCACTACTCATCTCAAGTTTTCCAACTGAGCCCTATACACTGATCATCTGGTAACCGGACTGCGATCTCCTTTGGACTGCTCCTTCTGACTATATACACAGCGCTCGTGAATAAACTGGCGCCACAGTTTTAAGCATGAATCATCCACACTCATCAACTTAGATCTATTTGGTATAGGATAGCTACATGTATACTTGTATAGGCATGCGAGAAAAACTGTGAAAATTCCTTTATTGAGAATAAATAGGTAAAATAATGGTGAAATTGTCATTTCCTGTATTCATCGGAACTCAAAGGGACACAAAAACATGGAATCTATCGCAAGTTACAGCGCCTCTGAACGGTTCACCCTACTAGAGGCGCTTTATAAATGTTTAAATACAATACAATACAATACACTGACAGGTTCTGAGGGAAAGCGATCTCAAGTGACGGATTGATTATTATTAGCCTAGATCTGTTTATTAATAGTGCGTCACTGTTAACAGTAGCCTGTGGTTAATTTCGAGCAGAAAGTGAGTTATGTTATTTAAAGGTTTTATTGCGAGTTTAAACAAGCGTATAAATTTACCGTTTGCTAAACGTTTGCGTGACTGTTGTTCGCCTTTGGTGCCAAAATACAGGCTACCTCGAATTACACCCGAGACTAAAAGGATAACTTACCGAGAATCTCAGCTGGGAATTTCATTTTTGTGGCTGTATACACGTGAAATACTAAACTGATGTGTTCGATCTCTCTGCGGCACCTTTGAGGGAATGACTGAAGTCTGAAGGAAGACTCAGACAGCTACAGTCAGGCCCGCCGAGAGGGGGGGGACAGGGGGGCAAATGCCCAGGGGCCCGGCGACTTTTAGGGGCCCGGAGGGGGCCCGGGCTACAGTGATTATAATATGTTTCATATATGTTGATTACGGGCGGCTATTACTGTTACACTGCTACAATAATAAATTGTTTAAGTTTCAAGCAACAGTTACTGTCCATTACCTTAGTTATCAGTGTTTTGCAAAGAACACGATCACTTCCGTCTCATAATGTTCTTTTGCTAAATTATGCGTTGTCAGATTTCAATCATGAGTGAACAAAAATCAAAATGATAATTTCTCTCGCAACGATGGAATATTTTATAAACACACACCTGGAGTACGAAAACATAAAGAAATGGCTAATAAGTTTAAAAAAGACAAAAGTTTGTAAACTTATACAGTCGCACACTATTTCAATTCAGAATCGCAAAAGCAGACAGGCATTCAGAGCCAGTATAGGCTATAACTAGGCCTACTCCTAAAACGGTTTATTCTAGTGAATTAAACGTGCCTGCTTGATGATCGCATATAGGCCTAATGAATGGATGAAAATTAAATTTGGTGTGTTAATATCTTGATTCCAAATGAAGACATTACAAATAAGAATTATGAAAATGCTGAAGTTATGGAAACTGTAAAGAAGCATCGTTTTGATGTTGGCACTCTGCCGCCAGGGCCCACGTTTAGGCCTATACACAAACGATTGAGATGATATAGGTTGCTTACGAACCCATGGCACTTTAATCTCTACATATTATTATTATAGGCTGCTATAAAGCTTAAAATAAACGGTCCACGAAGACATTCGGACACTTTTCCAAACGATGAAGATTGAAGAAAGAGTATTTTCGAGTGCATTTTTTAGGTTCGTAGACTTAATAGAGAACTACCAGTTTATTATAAGAGTATTGTTGCAGTTAAATCCAGAAAGGTTGCTTGTTGACTACCATACATGGGCGGAGTTTATCCCCCAAGATGATTATTCTAGGGGGCCAATCCTCCAAGAAGACCCAGTCATTTTTTATTGTGTAGGCCTAAATGGTATCTTTTCTCGGGTTTAGCCCCCCCCCACGCGAAACTTACGAATGACTAAAAAAAGGTCATCAACTTTTTTGGGCCGGGAAAATTTGTATTTTTCGGCGAGATTTGAGATTTCAGACCAAGGACTAAAAAAGGTCATCAACTTTTCCTCGGCGCCCCTTGTTTTCTGGACCGGATCTCAGCCCCAACAAATTTAGCCACTCCAAGAACGGAAACCAAACTCCGCCCATGCTACCATATTATTTTAAAATTAGACTATTAACATTAAGAACTCATTAAAGTCACAAATTCAAGCATCATACCCACACAATTGTTATTTTTTTGGCAAATTTGCTCAATAAGTCTATTGATAGTTTGGGGCCCGTAACTGCTCAGCACAGGGGCCCGGAATTTCTGTCGGCGGGCCTGGCTACAGTGATCAATATTAATTAACTAATTCATCAATAGCATAAAAGAACGAAGAGCTGACTGTCATTTCTCAGTTTTACACGTTAACGGTCGTGGCAGTTGGTCCAACAGTTTACTGGCTGCCAACTGTCAACTCCAAGAATTATAGCTAATTAGGGAACAAAAATTGACTGCTGAGCAATTGGTAGCCGCCCCTTCACCATTCATCCATTCATTCGTTTAAGTATATACTGGGTGGTCCACCAAAAATGAAAATTTTTAACAATTGCATAATTAGGCTTATAACTCCGCCAATTTGTCGAGTTCATTTATATTTTGTGCGTCATATTAAAGATATTTCACTCTAGTATTCGCCTTGACAAAATCGTACTGGTACTAGTTTAGGTTTAAATTATATGTTCGGAACAGCGCTATAGCGATCATATTTTGTTGTCATTACTCTAACGCAATATGACGCTGTTTCCCGGGGAAAATCCATTTATCGTGTGTAGAACAGTTCAGTGTGCTGTTCAGGACCACGCCAAGATCTTAAACGCTTGAATGGGAAGTGAAGGATTGGAACAATATTGGGTTCTCAAACGATACCAGTGTTTCGGACTGTGCTATAATCTGACACTTTTCTTAAACTTCGCGAACTATTGTTCTTGTAGACTCAATAAAGCTGTATTCAGACTTGTCTGTTATCAACAGTTGAATATTGAATATACGACACAGCTGATGACAACAGGTTGCCCTATGGAAGCTCAATTACACGAGTCCCTAATTATTATTTGATGAACCTACTAATTTGTAACAGTCAGAACTCAGAAACACATGTGTGGGCAATGCATCATCAGTTTATCGCTTAATTTGCCTGTCTAGATATAAAATTTGATCGTCAAAACAATTGATATGCTGGTGGCAGATCAAATTTCCCTGATAAGTTTTCTTTCTAGATCAAAGCATTCAATCGCCTGTGGCACGCATGACACAGATGCACTTCGCACACAAGACTAGACGAGTTAGATATGGAAAAATTGCTAGATATGTCGACAGCTGCATCCTATCTGACCATTGCGAACTTTTTCAAATTGCTCCTTTCACCAAATGATGTATTCAAATGAATTCATGTTGCTTGAGTCTATAGCTAAATATACATGTACATGGAGCCATCAATGGTAAGCAATGAATAGAGCTACATGGCATATTAATGGTAGGCATTAGTGTAACGGCCTTGAAGCACTAAATAAGGTGATGGATAAGGTGGTGATCAAATAAAAGGCAAATTTATCGAAATGGATTTAGTGGAAAACACATTCACAATGAATATCTTATAGTAGACATACAAGCTTTAAAAATAGCATGATAAACTTTATCAGACAAAGTCAGGTATATAGGCTTGTTGTAACAGCACGGAATTATGCGTATCGACTCATGAGGAGAAGAGGCTCAAAGGCTTAGGGGTCATTGCATAATTACGTAACGCTCGAGGGTGGGTGGGTGGGGTAATTGAAAACGTTATGAAACGTTACGAGGGTGGGTGGGTGGGGGTAGCTGAACGTTACGTAACGCCTTGGGGAAAAAAATCAATCAATAATATTCAATATTAAACTTCCATCGAATGACACTTCAGACATTATGTAATTGAAGTTTAAAACTTCGTGACATTGATTTAAAACATAACCGAAGTAGGTCTATTTATCTGAATAAGATCCGGCAGTAGACTCCAGGAAGGCCTATACATGCCAGGTCAGTTCTGTTCTCCCGTTTGTGAAAACCGGAAACCGCTTTTCGAATTGTTTTGATAGTTTTACCAACGGAACAACGTGGTAGGCGGTGTAGGCCTAATGTTTTACTTAGTGGACACGATCTCAAACATTTAAAATTAACGCTCAACAAAACTCGGCAGTATTTCTATTAATAATTATCGGAGTGCCCAGACTAAGGAAATATATATAGATAGCACATCTTAATTTTGATTAATTACTAATGAGCCATTTATAGTCCATGAAACTTTTCAGCAGTGTAGGCCTCAAATTTTATTCTTGCGATAAAATTTAAGAAAATTGCAGTTCACGCATGACTGTCGTATACAAAACATTGTGTTTATTTTAAGCCTAATAATAGGCCTAATTCACATGTACGTTAATAAGCTAGTTCACCATTAGAACTTCCGGTGAGGCATGACGGGAAAGGTCATAGGTCAACGTGAATAAACAAAGTCGAAAATGGCTGGTCTTATCAACGAATCGTTGACATTGGAGGACTTTATTCGTTGGAAAGTAGACGATTTAAAAAAAATTATAAAAGAAAGAGGCCACAAGACGACTTATCGAGTTAAACGTGAACTCGTTGCTGTGGCATTTGCGTTGTATCAGCAACAATTGCCAGTTTTTGCTTCGAACGTGGACAACTCGGAACAGGTCGATGTCGACACCAGACCCTCCTAAGGATTGAATGGAAATTATGGAATGGTGTGACTTACACGCTACCCGATCCGAATCATCTACTATATCAAATTCGCTATGAAAATATGAATTATAGGCCTAATTACGCGCTCACAAGTCAATAATAGACCTATCTCTCAACTGATTTTTCGTAGCAATCGTTACGTAACGCTGGGTAAGGTGGGTGGGTGGGTCAAGGGCAACGTTACGAAGCGTTACAGGGTGGGTGGGTGGGTCAAAAACGGCCATTTTCGGCGTTACGTAATTATGCAATGACCCCTTATCTAGTTACCCTCACTATAGTTTGTATATGCACTTGTTATAGCGCCCCTTCAAGCTCCCTACAGAGAGGCGTTCCCGACTACAAGGCGGACACTGCATCGGAGTTTCACGCCGAAGCGCTGAGCAATTGCGAGTGAAAGACTTGCCCAAGGTCCCTAGACGAACCTTTTTTTGTCATTTCGCTAAAATCTCAAGAAAATCTCTTATTTCAGCCGTCAAAATTTCTGACGATCTTTTTTTCTGGTCATTTGGTCGAAATCTTGGTAAATGGTCCTTTTTCATTCCGCCAAACTGTCTGACAAACCTCGTGCATACGTTTACGTTTAAGTTTCTAGGGAGGCTAATCATGCAAATATTTCATTTTTACATGAGAAAAAAAATGGATGGCCATTTTTAGGGGGCTTGGGCCCCCTAGCTCCAATAGCGCCGCTACTGATTATAATAGTGAATTGCTCAGTATTGGTCTTTGGAACGTAAGTTCTGCCAACAGGGTCGCCCTATAATTACATGCAGAATCAATCAATCATTAACTCTCTGTGCAACAGCATAGGCTACATCTCCAGACGGTTGTATATCATCAAGGTTTAACACATTTTATTCCATTTTACAAGTTTATCAAAGTACATTGAATGCAAGTTACGCAACGCAAACAAGTGGGAAACACACAACAAAATTATGATTTCATAGTTGAGGCAGGGTAGAATAAAAGTGTTGTAGAGCGTTCTGAGCGTATAATAGGGAGAGGGAGAATATTTTAAAACCTTTCGATGATTGGTGTTGACTTATCAATATTATTAGAGTGATGTGAGGATGCCACTTGATATATGATCATACAAGACTATGCCCACAAATTTAATCTGAGATCCATGTTTAATGGGCCTGGGGATATTATTATGGGCAATAGTTTTATGTAGGTCTTCAGAGTTTTTCTTCAGGGCTGGAGGAGCCCCGCAGATGATAGTAGCCAGGTGAGACTGAATTTTGCTTGTTACGGTAGGTTACTTTATGCAGTCTATCGGTTTAAAAGGAGTTAAAGTATAAGAGTCTATAGAACGATTCCCCCTTATAGACTATGCCATAGTGATACAGTTTATTCAATAGTGCGTCTTGTTAATCGTATCATCATGTTATCTTATGGTCCATGGGGTTACCATCCTGGAATATAAGTCAATGGACTTAGCCTGCAAAGACTCATCGACTAGCAGCGCAATGCCACCTCCTTTGTTGGAAGCTTTTGAGGTAGTGTCAGCTTGCTTGAGAGGAATCCAGTTTTAAACAGCATTCAACAGTAATGGCAGAGCCAATGGAAATTCTGAAAGCCAGAGGAACATCTAATAGGCCATCATCCACATAAATTAAAGGTTGACCAAAATAATATTAAAATATTTTTATGGAATGTCGAAGAATTTAACGATGTATATGGGTAGTAGCCTAAAGGCGGTGGGAAAATTCGGTGTTTTTGTGCAGTAGTCATTTCACATGTAGAATGCATACTAATTGATGATAATGCATTCTAAAAATGATATTATAATATTTCAACTCGAGCATATAATATTTACGAATTAATCAGGAATGATATCAATCATCTAATTTTTATTAATAAGATATCTTATCTCCTCAGAGCTATGAAAAATCAATAGACATAAAACAATTAGTAAGGGTGACTGGAATTAAAGAAAGAGCCTTTAAAGCGCACGATAATCATTTGAAAGCGATTAAAATTTAAAGAGACTCGTTGCTTCATTCAGGTCACCGTAAAACGAAAACGCAGAGTGAAAAATGGCGAAAATGACTCATTCCGTCATTGCTCTTGTTTGGGGAAACTTTGCAAAATATTTACAATAATGGCATGCATATGAAAAAAATACAAAGTTCATCACACTAATTTATTTCAGGTTTAAATATTTCGACAGAACGCCCGTCTGCACAATAAATGCAACCCATATTATTGTCAGATTAACCCATCAATTGTCAGATTAACTCCTCAACCCAAATTAAAATACTACTGTTTGCATATTTTTTCAGACGGGTATTCTTCGAGAACTGCATTTCTCGCAGGTCGTACTTTCCCACAGGCAGTTCTTTGCAATGTCATCCCAGTATGTGCCACCTGGAGGACATGGGCGATCATCAGTCAGAAGATCATTAGAACAGCTGGCAAAGACCTGACATCCATTGCACGACTGGTAATCTCCATTAGCCCTTCCAATGCAGGATGTTATACAGGCGGGTCCTGTTCCGCTACACGCGGGAATTGTCGGTGACGTTGGTGCATCAGTTAGCCCTTGAGTTGTTGTCGCTGTTGTTGTTGTTGTTGTTGTTGTTGATGTTGTCGTTGTCGGAGAAGTGTCTGCAACAGTTGGCCTTTGAGTTGTTGTCACTGCTGTTGTTGTCGTTGTCGGTGAAGTGTGTGCAACAGTTGGCCCTTGAGTTGTTGTTGATGTTGATACTTCAGAGCATTTGAAACATGTGGTGCTTTCCCACAGGCAGTTCTTTGCAATGTCATCCCAGTATGTGCCACCTGGAGGACATGGGCGATCATCAGTCAGAAGATCATTAGAACAGCTGGCAAAGACCTGACATCCATTACACGACTGGTAATCTCCATTAGCCCTTCCATTGCAGGATGTTATACAGGCGGGTCCTGTTCCGCTACACGAGGGAATTGTCGGTGACGTTGGTGCATCAGTTAACCCTTGAGTTGTTGTCGCTGTTGTTGTTGTTGTTGTTGTTGTTGATGTTGTCGTTGTCGGAGAAGTGTCTGCAACAGTTGGCCTTTGAGTTGTTGTCACTGCTGTTGTTGTCGTTGTCGGTGAAGTGTGTGCAACAGTTGGCCCTTGAGTTGTTGTTGATGTTGATACTTCAGAGCATTTGAAACATGTGGTGCTTTCCCACAGGCAGTTCTTTGCAATGTCATCCCAGTATGTGCCACCTGGAGGACATGGGCGATCATCAGTCAGAAGATCATTAGAACAGCTGGCAAAGACCTGACATCCATTACACGACTGGTAATCTCCATTAGCCCTTCCAATGCAGGATGTTATACAGGCGGGTCCTGTTCCGCTACACGAGGGAATTGTCGGTGACGTTGGTGCATCAGTTAGCCCTTGAGTTGTTGTCGCTGTTGTTGTTGTTGTTGTTGTTGATGTTGTCTTTGTCGGAGAAGTGTCTGCAACAGTTGGCCTTTGAGTTGTTGTCACTGCTGTTGTTGTCGTTGTCGGTAAAGTGTGTGCAACAGTTGGCCCTTGAGTTGTTGTTGATGTTGATACTTCAGAGCATTTGAAACATGTGGTGCTTTCCCACAGGCAGTTCTTTGCAATGTCATCCCAGTATGTGCCACCTGGAGGACATGGGCGATCATCAGTCAGAAGATCATTAGAACAGCTGGCAAAGACCTGACATCCATTACACGACTGGTAATCTCCATTAGCCCTTCCAATGCAGGATGTTATACAGGCGGGTCCTGTTCCGCTACACGAGGGAATTGTCGGTGGCGTTGGTGCATCAGTTAACCCTTGAGTTGTTGTCGCTGTTGTTGTTGTTGTTGTTGTTGATGTTGTCGTTGTCGGAGAAGTGTCTGCAACAGTTGGCCTTTGAGTTGTTGTCACTGCTGTTGTTGTCGTTGTCGGTGAAGTGTGTGCAACAGTTGGCCCTTGAGTTGTTGTTGATGTTGATACTTCAGAGCATTTGAAACATGTGGTGCTTTCCCACAGGCAGTTCTTTGCAATGTCATCCCAGTATGTGCCACCTGGAGGACATGGGCGATCATCAGTCAGAAGATCATTAGAACAGCTGGCAAAGACCTGACATCCATTACACGACTGGTAATCTCCATTAGCCCTTCCAATGCAGGATGTTATACAGGCGGGTCCTGTTCCGCTACACGAGGGAATTGTCGGTGACGTTGGTGCATCAGTTAGCCCTTGAGTTGTTGTCGCTGTTGTTGTTGTTGTTGTTGTTGTTGTTGATGATATTGTCGTTGTCGGAGAAGTGTCTGCAACAGTTGGCCTTTGAGTTGTTGTCACTGCTGTTGTTGTCGTTGTCGGTGAAGTGTGTGCAACAGTTGGCCCTTGAGTTGTTGTTGATGTTGATACTTCAGAGCATTTGAAACATGTGGTGCTTTCCCACAGGCAGTTCTTTGCAATGTCATCCCAGTATGTGCCACCTGGAGGACATGGGCGATCATCAGTCAGAAGATCATTAGAACAGCTGGCAAAGACCTGACATCCATTGCACGACTGGTAATCTCCATTAGCCCTTCCAATGCAGGATGTTATACAGGCGGGTCCTGTTCCGCTACACGCGGGAATTGTCGGTGACGTTGGTGCATCAGTTAGCCCTTGAGTTGTTGTCGCTGTTGTTGTTGTTGTTGTTGTTGTTGATGTTGTCGTTGTCGGAGAAGTGTCTGCAACAGTTGGCCTTTGAGTTGTTGTCACTGCTGTTGTTGTCGTTGTCGGTGAAGTGTGTGCAACAGTTGGCCCTTGAGTTGTTGTTGATGTTGATACTTCAGAGCATTTGAAACATGTGGTGCTTTCCCACAGGCAGTTCTTTGCAATGTCATCCCAGTATGTGCCACCTGGAGGACATGGGCGATCATCAGTCAGAAGATCATTAGAACAGCTGGCAAAGACCTGACATCCATTACACGACTGGTAATCTCCATTAGCCCTTCCATTGCAGGATGTTATACAGGCGGGTCCTGTTCCGCTACACGAGGGAATTGTCGGTGACGTTGGTGCATCAGTTAACCCTTGAGTTGTTGTCGCTGTTGTTGTTGTTGTTGTTGTTGATGTTGTCGTTGTCGGAGAAGTGTCTGCAACAGTTAGCCTTTGAGTTGTTGTCACTGCTGTTGTTGCCGTTGTCGGTGAAGTGTGTGCAACAGTTGGCCCTTGAGTTGTTGTTGATGTTGATACTTCAGAGCATTTGAAACATGTGGTGCTTTCCCACAGGCAGTTCTTTGCAATGTCATCCCAGTATGTGCCACCTGGAGGACATGGGCGATCATCAGTCAGAAGATCATTAGAACAGCTGGCAAAGACCTGACATCCATTACACGACTGGTAATCTCCATTAGCCCTTCCAATGCAGGATGTTATACAGGCGGGTCCTGTTCCGCTACACGAGGGAATTGTCGGTGACGTTGGTGCATCAGTTAGCCCTTGAGTTGTTGTCGCTGTTGTTGTTGTTGTTGTTGTTGATGTTGTCGTTGTCGGAGAAGTGTCTGCAACAGTTGGCCTTTGAGTTGTTGTCACTGCTGTTGTTGTCGTTGTCGGTGAAGTGTGTGCAACAGTTGGCCCTTGAGTTGTTGTTGATGTTGATACTTCAGAGCATTTGAAACATGTGGTGCTTTCCCACAGGCAGTTCTTTGCAATGTCATCCCAGTATGTGCCACCTGGAGGACATGGGCGATCATCAGTCAGAAGATCATTAGAACAGCTGGCAAAGACCTGACATCCATTACACGACTGGTAATCTCCATTAGCCCTTCCAATGCAGGATGTTATACAGGCGGGTCCTGTTCCGCTACACGAGGGAATTGTCGGTGGCGTTGGTGCATCAGTTAGTCCTTGAGTTGTTGTCGCTGTTGTTGTTGTTGTTGTTGATGTTGTCGTTGTCGGAGAAGTGTCTGCAACAGTTGGCCTTTGAGTTGTTGTCACTGCTGTTGTTGTCGTTGTCGGTGAAGTGTGTGCAACAGTTGGCCCTTGAGTTGTTGTTGATGTTGATACTTCAGAGCATTTGAAACATGTGGTGCTTTCCCACAGGCAGTTCTTTGCAATGTCATCCCAGTATGTGCCACCTGGAGGACATGGGCGATCATCAGTCAGAAGATCATTAGAACAGCTGGCAAAGACCTGACATCCATTACACGACTGGTAATCTCCATTAGCCCTTCCAATGCAGGATGTTATACAGGCGGGTCCTGTTCCGCTACACGAGGGAATTGTCGGTGACGTTGGTGCATCAGTTAGCCCTTGAGTTGTTGTCGCTGTTGTTGTTGTTGTTGTTGTTGATGATATTGTCGTTGTCGGAGAAGTGTCTGCAACAGTTGGCCTTTGAGTTGTTGTCACTGCTGTTGTTGTCGTTGTCGGTGAAGTGTGTGCAACAGTTGGCCCTTGAGTTGTTGTTGATGTTGATACTTCAGAGCATTTGAAACATGTGGTGCTTTCCCACAGGCAGTTCTTTGCAATGTCATCCCAGTATGTGCCACCTGGAGGACATGGGCGATCATCAGTCAGAAGATCATTAGAACAGCTGGCAAAGACCTGACATCCATTACACGACTGGTAATCTCCATTAGCCCTTCCAATGCAGGATGTTATACAGGCGGGTCCTGTTCCGCTACACGAGGGAATTGTCGGTGGCGTTGGTGCATCAGTTAGTCCTTGAGTTGTTGTCGCTGTTGTTGTTGTTGTTGATGTTGTCGTTGTCGGAGAAGTGTCTGCAACAGTTGGCCTTTGAGTTGTTGTCACTGCTGTTGTTGTCGTTGTCGGTGAAGTGTGTGCAACAGTTGGCCCTTGAGTTGTTGTTGATGTTGATACTTCAGAGCATTTGAAACATGTGGTGCTTTCCCACAGGCAGTTCTTTGCAATGTCATCCCAGTATGTGCCACCTGGAGGACATGGGCGATCATCAGTCAGAAGATCATTAGAACAGCTGGCAAAGACCTGACATCCATTACACGACTGGTAATCTCCATTAGCCCTTCCAATGCAGGATGTTATACAGGCGGGTCCTGTTCCGCTACACGAGGGAATTGTCGGTGACGTTGGTGCATCAGTTAGCCCTTGAGTTGTTGTCGCTGTTGTTGTTGTTGTTGTTGTTGATGATGTTGTCGTTGTCGGAGAAGTGTCTGCAACAGTTGGCCTTTGAGTTGTTGTCACTGCTGTTGTTGTCGTTGTCGGTGAAGTGTGTGCAACAGTTGGCCCTTGAGTTGTTGTTGATGTTGATACTTCAGAGCATTTGAAACATGTGGTGCTTTCCCACAGGCAGTTCTTTGCAATGTCATCCCAGTATGTGCCACCTGGAGGACATGGGCGATCATCAGTCAGAAGATCATTAGAACAGCTGGCAAAGACCTGACATCCATTACACGACTGGTAATCTCCATTAGCCCTTCCAATGCAGGATGTTATACAGGCGGGTCCTGTTCCGCTACACGAGGGAATTGTCGGTGGCGTTGGTGCATCAGTTAACCCTTGAGTTGTTGTCGCTGTTGTTGTTGTTGTTGTTGATGTTGTCGTTGTCGGAGAAGTGTCTGCAACAGTTGGCCTTTGAGTTGTTGTCACTGCTGTTGTTGTCGTTGTCGGTGAAGTGTGTGCAACAGTTGGCCCTTGAGTTGTTGTTGATGTTGATACTTCAGAGCATTTGAAACATGTGGTGCTTTCCCACAGGCAGTTCTTTGCAATGTCATCCCAGTATGTGCCACCTGGAGGACATGGGCGATCATCAGTCAGAAGATCATTAGAACAGCTGGCAAAGACCTGACATCCATTACACGACTGGTAATCTCCATTAGCCCTTCCAATGCAGGATGCTATACAGGCGGGTCCTGTTCCGCTGCACGAGGGAATTGTCGGTGACGTTGGTGCATCAGTTAGCCCTTGAGTTGTTGTCGCTGTTGTTGTTGTTGGCTGAGGATCTGTTTCACTTGGTCTAATTGATGGCTCTTGAGTTGGTATTGTCGTCGGAGCCTCGGTTGCTGTTGTTGGTTGAGGATGTGTTTCACTTGGTCTTATTGAAGGCTCTTGAGTTGGTATTGCCGTCGGATCTTTAGTTGTCTTTTGGCTTGATGTTGTTGGCTGAGGATGTGGTTCAACCGGTATATTAGATGATCCGTAAGATACACCAGTTGTTTCACGAGTTGGTTTTGTGGTTGGCGCACTTGTTGGCGGATTTGTCTCATGACACGAACGACATGTGGAGCTTTCTCGCTTGCAACGTTTCGCAACGTCATCCCAGTACAAGTCACCAGAAGGACATGGGATTGCGTCAATTAGATTTGCTTCAGAACATCTGGCATAGAAATGGCATCCCTTGCACGACTGGTAATCTCCATCAACCCTTCCATTGCAGGAAGTGATACAGGTTGGTCCTGTTCCGTGACATGGAGGATTTGTCGGGGAAGTGTGTGCATCAGTTGACGTTTGAGTTGTTGTGGTTTTTATGGATTCCTTTGTTCGTTTGGGGATGCAAGTGCCAGCTGCAACGATACACAGGTTAATAATTATTGTTACGTTTCAACGCTTATAGGCTTTTCAAAGCCTAGGGCCCTAGGCTATAATACCAGGTCATCATAGGCGGAGACCTGGGCCGAGAATTGGGTGGGGGGACGGAAAGACGCGAGATTTTCCGAAAAATTTCTGACGACCAGCGAAATCTCGAAAAAAATGTTACTTTCGCCGCCAACAAAGTTGATGACCTTTTTTTAGTCGTCCAGTCAAATCTGGACGAAATTTTCTATTTTCGCCGCCAAATAAGTCTTGACGCTCAACGATTGGGGGGGACAAATGCATGGGCCGTCCCCCCAACACTTTCATTGGGAGGACCGTCCCCCATGTCCCCCCTAGGTCTCCGCCTCTTGCAGGTCATCATGACGCTCACTGAGGAAAACTCTTCCATTAATTGCAAGGGTACATACATAAGAGTAGAGATAATGCCGCTTGGTAATTTCAAAAAAATTCAGGGAAATTCTGATTGCCAAATATGCTTACTCTGTAATAATATCATGGTCTTAGTTTTCTTCTCATTGTAAAATGCTGTAACATGCTAAGTCTGGGCAACAAGATAAAGATCGGTTATGTCTTTCTGAACACAAATTTATTAGAATGGTCACACCAGAGGGCGTCAGAGAGATCCGTTGAATTAAAGGCACTGTGATCAAGTTTGTTGTAGCCAAGATATTTCACTGTTCTCTGAGCAAGATGAAATTCGTGAGGATTGTCTTGAGTCATAGGTTAGCAATGGGACTTTATGAATCGGATGTTCTCGGTGATTCTCAGTCAGTGGAGTGATTTAAGAACGGATATGATGTGACCGTGGATTCACTTCGCATACCGTTTCTTTCCGCTAAGGAATGCGACCAAATCAATGTAATATAGGCTTACTCCGCTGCTCCACCACGCATGTCCAACCGCCGCTGCTCTCTCCGCTCAGCTGCACAAGCGGAACTTATAGTTCCGCGCTCACGGACTACAATCAGGCAGCCCCGTGCTTTCTCAGTGGCTGGCCCTGCGACCTGGAATGAGTTCCCTGTTATTCTTAGTCAAATACCTATTGGCCTTTCAGTTTCATTTCTTACTCTTCTTAAGACTATCTTATTCGACCGGGGTTGGACTGGGAGCGCTCCTGAGTAATGAGGCTTGAAGAAGCGCTATAACAAATTCTCAGTAGGCCTAAATAAATAAATTTAAAGTGAAGCGTAAAATTTATATGTTTGAGCAATACTTATTGACGTCTAGATCTAAATACGAGATTTCAGTTCTGCTTTAAACTAACACGTTTTCCGTTTGACTCGGTGCATGCATGACATTGTAAGCCATGTCGTGTCTTCTGCGTAACCTGTAGCTTATAAGTGTTTTGCTGCATATGCAATAACATCAAACTATGTTGCTCTTACCAAGGCTTTTCCTGCAGTAGACGTTCTTTCCCACATTGGAAGCGAATCCTTCTTCTGACGACCAAATCCAGGTTGCGTCGGCTCTGATTCCTTCCACCTCATGCCAAGGTTTGAATCCCTGTCGACCAACCACGTTGGCTCCTTTCCACGCTGAGTCATCGAAATCCAATTCTTCCCATCTTTCGTGGAATCGGTTGGTGCACTTCCACGATCTATCTGTCACAAAGGTTCCTGATGAGGAGCCGAGGAATCCACCGACTTCGCGGACGCTCTTACCATTGACGGCGATCAGCTGAGCTGAGGCAGGAAGAGGAATGGTGTCGGCCTTGTAGGGGACAGTGTCCCACAGCAGACCAGTAACTCGATGCCCATCAATGAACAATACCAGATTGTTATCAGCTGTCATCGTCAGGATCTGATCGACGCATTTTGGCAAAGGAGCCGCATTCACCAGCCACTGACGACATGACATTTGGAGGAAAACCACAAGACAGAAGACAGCCCTCGCTGATCCTAGGTTCAACAGACATACAATAAAATAAAGTATTGCATACATTATAGAATATAATAAGTCAAGTACAAAAGTACAATTAAAAGTACAATTAAAAGTACAATTAAAAGTACAATTAAAAGTACAATTAAAAGTACAATTAAAAGTACAATTAAAAGTACAATGATATTGCCATTACCCTTCGAAGTGAGACTTGACATTGATTGTCATCTCATCTTGATCTACATTGACGTACGACACCCATAATTAAAAATCAAATGAGATCGTAATCCCGTTTGGCTCATTCTTTTGCGTTGCGCTCAATAATGTGCATCATTTTTGGGTAGTGGCGTGTCATATTTTAAATAAATGAGCAGTGTGTATCTGCAATTATATCCAGATTACCACGCTATATATATACAAATATGACGACTAACCAATGTTTGCGTTATGATTTCTTTGAGCGAGCTCTCTGTCAGATGCTCAATTACACTTCTATAGCCTACATGATTTTTAAGTTCCACACTGCCGCCATGTATGGTAATTAAATAACATTTGGCTAAATTTGACATTTAAAAAAATTTGCCGTCGCTTCGCACTGAGTTCAATGGAAGCTACAGAAGCTTTGAAAAGATGTGCTGGAAATATCTGATGTTCGGATTTGCTTAAATGCAAGATGGTCGCGACGGCACCCCGTCGTAATAGCCCCGTCAAAATAGCCCCGTCAAAACAGCCCCGTCATAATCGCCCAATGACAAAATAGCCCCGTCAAAATCGCCCAGCGACACAATAGCCCCGTCAAAATAGCCCCGTCAGAACAGCCCGGGGCTATTTTGTCGGGGATCGGCAAAGTCGCGGAAGAACACGATTTTCGTAGAAAAAAGACCGACGACCAAATTAACGTCTTTTTAAGGAAGCCGAATTGATGAAAATAATGCTTGTAAAGTTTAAGATGGCTTCCGGAAATGATCGCGTTGGTAAATAGAACTATTAATAGAAGTCGGGTTTAAGCCTTTTCGTCAATCCAGCCTCTATTAAGATCTATAAAACCTTCAACGAGTCTCGATTTCTCAAGCGTTTTATCGTCCATCCAACTTCTATTTAAGATATAAATACCTTTATCCCGCTTCCATTTCTTAGGCGTTATATGGCTCATCCAGCTTCTATTTCATTTATATATAAACCTTGATCCCACTTCCATTTCTGAAAGCGTTTTATCACTGATCCAGTTTCTATTTCAGATATATAAAACCTTCATCCAGCTTCCATTTTTTAAGCGTTTATCATTCATCCAGCAGCTATTTAAGATATAAAATACCTTGACACCGCTTCGATTTCTCGAGCGTTCTATCACTCATGCATCCTCTATTTCAGATATATGAAAGCATTAATCCAGCTTCTATTTAATATCCATAAAACCTTTATCCCGCTTCCATTTATTAAGCGTTTTATCACTCATCCAGCTTCTACTTCAGATATATAAAACCTTCATCCAGTTTCCATTTCTTAATCGTTTATTATTCATCCAGCTTCTATTTATGATGTAAAATACCTTGATCCATTCATCCAGCTTTCATTTCTTAAGCGTTTATCATTCATCCAACTTCTATTTAGGATATAAACTACCTTGATCCCGCTTCGATTTATCGAGCGTTTTATCACTCATCCAGCCTCTATTTCGGATCTATGAAAGCATTAATCCAGCTTCTATTTAATATCCATAAAACCTTCATCCCGCTTCCATTTCTTAAGCATTTTATCACTCATCCAGCCTCTTTTTCGGACCTATGAAAGCATTAATCCAGCTTCTACTTAAGATCTATAAAACCTTCATCCCGCTTCCATTTCTTAAGCGTTTTATCACTCATCCAGGTACATGTTTTATTCTTTGTGACGTTGATTGCACTTCAAAGGATTCTTATTATGGCGGTTACTTATATTTCGCATTAGAGTTTGATTGGTTCGAAATGCCCGGTGACAAAAAATCACAAGCTGGATGGATGATAAAATGCTTGAGAAATCGAAGCGGGATAAAGGTATTTTATATCTTAAATAGAAGCTGGATTAATGATAAAGCGCTTGAGAAATCGAAGCGAGATCAAGGTATTTTATATATTAAATAGAAACTGGATGATAGATAAAGCGCTTTAGAAAAGGGAAGCTGGATGAAGGTCTTATAGATCTTAAATAGAAGCTGGATTAATGTTTTTATAGATCTGAAACAGAAGCTGGATGAATGATAAAATGCTTAAGAAATGGAAGCTGGATGAATGTTTTTATTTATCTGAAATAGAAGTTCTGGAACTGAGTTGTCGGTGGCGTCTTTGACTGGACTATTTTCACGGAACTGTTTACCCGGGCTGTTTTGACGGGGCTATTTCGACGGGGCTATTTTGTCGGGAACTACTTTTTTCGGGGCTGTTGTGTCGGTGGGCGATTATGACGGGGCTGTTTTGTCGGTGGGCGATTATGACGGGGCTGTTTTGACGGGGCTGTTTTGACCGGGCTATTTTGACGGGTCACCGGTCGCGACAGTTCTTTGTTCAAAGCTAACAGTTAGAGGGGTCTAGGGCTATGTGTTTGCCACCACTGTTAAGCGAATGCTATAGTATAGTCAGTCAAGACGTCACTCTCGATAGATACGAAGAGAACGACTTTAGCGGAATAATCGAAGCTCATGTTCGTCAACGAATAGACAATTTTTATTCATCCTGCGATTTTAAGGTAGCGCTTAAATAATAATAATATCCGTTGGTTGTTCTTTTCAGCCGGAAAACACAGGAACGACGTTCAACGTCCTTTTTAAGGTAGCCTATTAGGAATAACTTAGATGATCTAAATTATTAATAAAATATTATTTAATTAGCTTTTATATAAATTTAACTGTTTATTGATGTTAAAATATGCGCAACGGTCATTTAGTATTTTCTGAATGGTGTAATAAATTGTCTTATTGTGTCTTGGAGATTTTCTAACACCCATCAATGGTGTTCCATCCTGATTGACATCTGCAGAGAAAATTAATTAAGAAATTCTAAGGGATTGGAACCGGAGTAACAGCCAAGAAAAGAGGTGAATGATAAATACGTTTACTCGCTCTATTATATTACACCTCGGTAAAAACTTCTCTGAATTGGAACACAAGGCTGAAACGACCGAACAGAGCTGGCGACTTTGAAAATTGTCTGCGATTTACCTATTCGGTGAGAACAGATTGGCTATAACTGCAACCCAGAAATTCACACATATCTTATATTATCGTACCAATTAATTTAGCAACGCAGGAGACAAAAATGTCGTGCTCACCTTTAAATTCCATATTTCTCCGACGAAAGTAATATGATACAAATATCGCGAATGCATACAAGTTCTACAAGATCACTGGAGTTGATGCATCTGATATATGCCACAAGTTTATTTCTATTTTATAGAATTTCTGCGTTATAAGAGATAAGCCTATGACGTGACGCCCAATGACGCCTCCACTCAACATTGGCGGAAGTATTGATTAATTTCCTGGATAACGGGCGTTGATTACATTTCTGCTGAGTTTATCAACGTCACCAATCCTTCGAGTTTCTGTTGTCAAGTGTATCTATAGATTGCGGACACTTTAACAGTAAGCGTGCAATTGATTAGATAGGCTTATATTCTCTAGTAAAGTCAGAGGTAGGTCTATTCATAATTTTTACGGCGTTCATCCGAAACGTATTGTCAGCAATGAGCAACGTCAAAATAGTTTTGATATCACACAAGCATGGATCAGGTAGTAGGCTATGCAAAAATACGATAGATCGAAACCCGTATTTCACGTCATCTGCGTCATATTTCTGAAACGAGACTCAGCATAGAATCTAAAGTGTTTTGTACTTTTGATAACTACCGCTTTTGGTTTAAACATTTTAGGAATCGTTTCAAAAACAGGATGCGATGACATAATTATATATTACTAGCTGAATTACCCGGCGTTGCCCGGGAAATATAAGTTTCTGTCCCCAGCCACGCCTGACCCCACGTTCCGACTTCGCCATTCTGACCCCGCCTTCCATCGACCTCGAAATTACGGTATTTTGCCCGCACGACTTTTTCTGAAAAGTCACTATCATTCACCGCAACATTTTTTGCTACGCGGTTCGGCCAGATGTGACGTAAAGATTTGAGCTCAAAATAATGACGTCATGAGTTTAGTGAACATAGGCATAATAGGCTACCGTCTCCAATAATTAAGCTTATATCGTTTTTATAACAGCGAAATTTAAAATATGTAAAGATTTTTGGATCGTGATCTTTATGTTTTTCTCGGGTGGATCAGAAGAAATAAGCCCAGAATAATCCTCACAAATATTTTCGATGTAAGTAAATATCACGTGACCTCAAACCGTCATGCCATTGGCTGTAGGACTCTGCTATAGGCAATGGAGGCGATCAACGTGAATGACTTTTGAATCGTTTATCGCGTGGAAGGTAAAATGTTGACATCTCGGATTATAACTTATAAAGTGAATTGAAAGCTGAAAATAGTCGCGTTGAACTACAAATTTGGGTAAGAATCAATTGCAAAAATTTTGGTAAAACGAATCGCTGTCATTTTCGAGTAGGCTCTGGGAAGAAATTCAAAATACATCCGGACATACAAACAAACAGAAGGACAAACTTCCAGATTTATAATTTAAGATCAAATGGGAATACTGTCGTTTGGGGTTGCATGGCAATTCCTGTTTATGACGTTGCTGCTAAAGTTTTACCTTTTCCATAGGACGTAGGCCTATCCGACGACATTTGATAACAATCCCACATTATTTGAGATATAGTATACCCATAATGGCATAGCACGTATACAATGTATTTGTGCTCGCAGTTCTTCTAGCTAAGGCAGTTATTGTCCAATTGCAAAACGCTTTACCAGCGAGATAGAGTCTAGAATGCAGTCTGTCATTTGAATCTGTAGGCGGATAGTCATTGACAATAATTTATATAATATCCATGACAATCTCTCCCTAATTGACCGCTTATAATAATTATAGACCTAATAATCCCAAAAAACAATGGCGCTCCATCAGTGACATAGTTACGCGGTCGCATCACATACAATCAATGGTCAGCACAACATATAATTATAGGCTAGGATACATTTAAACTGAATTCTTGTAGACACGCACTTCATGAGAATTCGCTCTTGAGAACATACTGCTTGATGCAGACATTGGAGTTAAAGACTAACACAAAAGATAACAAATAATTATGATGTTGAACATTTTGATGGATGGGAAAAACAGATGAGGATATACATGTAAGATTTAAAGGTTTACGTATCCTATATGCATAATAGGCCTATAATGTGTCTCTCGAAATCGCAGTAAAAATACCATTTTGCTGCGATTTCAAGCGGTACATCATTAGTCTATAATTATGTGTCTACATAGCATATAATTTTGTTTAGATTATTCAAGTCAGCGCACACATTTAGACAAGACGCGGGTCAATTTCATGGATCGCGTCTCTTCGACGCAGTTGGGGTCGAGGCGAATGTCCGCTAAATGATCCATCTTAAGTGTGTAGTCTGCACGTGTGCTTAACTACGCTGCAGAGCAAGAAATGACAGCAAGATTAGCACGTATAAAGGCTATACAGTTCGTGCTATTGTCTAAATAATCCAGTGTTATCTTGTGATCTGTCAATATCGAAACCATCGCATCATTGTTCAGTTATATATTATCATCTAGGAAGTCAGTTTCAATTAAGGATGTTACTTTAATCGTAATCGTAATTTTAATCTCCAAATTTCCAAAGCGCCACTCGAGGGCCAAGCGCGGGGCACCAGCTTATTCACGAGCGCTATAACTGTAGCCCAACGCTTCTGCAGAGCGCAGTCCAATCCATTCGTAGGCTTGATACAGTTCTAAGCAAAATAGGACGCAACATCAAATTCATTACATTACATTTTCATTCATTCATTTCAGACATTTATATAGCGCCTCTTCAAGAGTATCTACTCAGAAGCGCTCCCGACCCAACCACGGCTAGGAAGAACAGTCTTAAGAGCAGAGTAGAACGTATACTCTCAAAGGTTCTATGCATTTGACGTAGTTCCACAGGGAGCCCATTCCAGGTTGCAGGGCTATCGATAACTGGAGAAAGAAGAAAGCCTATTGCAGTCGGGAAACTGGCGCCAGAAAAATACCTGGAAAATCAGTCTAAATTTAAATAAAACAGTCTCTGCATTGGACGTATAGCCTACTTCTCCAGTCAAGGTCGACTGTGAACAGCTTATGCAACTGCGTTAATATATCACGTATACGATTCGACAGTAAATCATTGTTTGAGGGGCCATTATTTTGAAGTCTTTCAAAGCTTAAGCTCGCTTTCTTAATTGAAGAGACTCGCTCTCTTAAATGAAGTGTTCTGACTTACAAGAGTTTGAAAATGGGTTCTTTATGCCGGCTACTTCAAGCGGAGAGATTGTTCCGCTCAATTGCAAATGAAAGTCGTAGGCCTACCTTCTTTCACCGGCGTGCAAGATATTGGAACAATGCAGCGGCAAATCACGTGGGTTGCAGAATGTAATGACCGACGATAGCAACACAAGGTTTAGCTTTGTGCATGGTGCATAAGTTTTTTTTTAGATGATAAATCCGCAATCGATAATTATATTAATCCGGTAAGATTATAAGCAGGGCGTTCCTGAATATTGTTTCTGTTATCCCTTGTCGCAAGTCCGAGGAGTACGTCTCACTTGCGACAAGAGTGCATGGTGCGTATTTAGGTAGTGGTGGTAGTGGTGGTAGTGGTGGTAGTGGTGGTGGTGGTGGCGGCGGCGGTGGTGGTGGTGGCGGTGGTGGTGGTGCCATGGTAGCGGTGGTGGTTGTTGTAGTGGCAGTGATAGTAGCAACAGTATTGGATGTCTTCCTGCCACGCTGCCTCTACGTTATTTCTTATTTCTCTTCAAAACTGCTATAGGTATAATATTATGATAATATGCCGATGAATGCCGTCGTTGTTTGTTTGTTTGTTTGTTTGTATGTGCACTTGTTATAGCGCCCCTTTAACCACGCTACTCAGAGGCGCTCCCGACTGCAGAACGGACGCTGCATCGGAGTTTCACGCCGAATCGCTGAGCAATTGCGAGTGAAGGACTTGCCCAAGTTCCTACGCGGCGGCTTGAGGTGGATTCGAACCTCGAACATTTCGGCTTCAAGGCATCGACGCCACCACTACACCACCGCGCCACACAACGGGGTGACCTATCACCCCGTTGCAGGGGTGAACAGTCACAGACTCACAGACATCAACGCATAGATCTTGTGAGTTAGAGACTTGAACTACTCGATATTCGTGGGTATCCTTGATTCGACATGTACACGTACGTGTGACCTTTCGCACCATCACAGATGTCTGTCGTAATGATAACTTTAGAAACCATTATTTTATGCCACTTCATTCATCACAATAATCGACAGTCACTTGAATTTGTCACAGACGATGAGGCTCATCCCAATTATTTGCCGGAGATACTTAATGAATATCGGTTTCGATCAAATTCAAAGTCATCTCTCTTTTCTGCAACATTTTGCATTTTACTATATAAAACAATTATATGGTGGTTGGTTGATACAGAGCTTGGCGCTAGATTTGAGCGCTACCTGCGGCCATCTGGCGATTAGCCATGCAGACCTATAATATATATATATATAAAATTATATATATACACAAATATATATATATATATATATATATATATAAAATCGGCCCAATACAAGCACATCATACTCGTAACTCAGCAACTGCTCGTACTTACATATTACCAGTCCCAAGCTTGGATAAAGGAGGAGGGCGACACTAATCATCCTTGATATGTCAGTATCGTTAAACAGCAGCAAGCAAGCAACAAGCAAGCATATTCCAGTGTTGCTGCAACCTCACCTGGACCAATGACACGAACAGAAACCCACGATTGCTTGCTGTTGGGACTGGCACTACTGGCAGAGTGCAACCAGTGCCAATTAAACGGCTCTATGTTAACAACGCTGTTTCGTAATTATTGGTGTACGGTGTTGAACTGTATCCACACTGTGCACAGTTCTGTTGATCATGATTATGTCAGTTCTGTTGATCATGATTATGGCAGTTCTGTTGATCATGATTATGGCAGTTCTGTTGATCATGATTATGTCAGTTCTGTTAATCATGATTATGGCAGTTCTGTTAATCATGATTATGTCAGTTCTGTTAATCATGATTATGTCATGCGATTGTTGTTTGCAATTTGTTGTCATTATAACAATAAGATTCATATATCAAGTTTTCTTCGATGCAGCAAAACAAAACGTTGAATACGTTGCCAGCTGTGAGGTTTGAATAAACTTAATTTCTCAGAGTTCTACGTGCCAGCGAGAACCCGTCAATGAGATTTTCGAGACTGATTGGAATATCATTTGACTCCATTATTTGCTTTAATAACAAAGCCTGCATTGTAATCTCAAGGTTATTATATATAACGTATGGCTTGACTAGTTTTCCTTAAATGACGTAGGTGTTTCAGGCCTTAAATGACGTGGGTGATTCAGGAAATAAAAGTCCGCACTCAGCACACAGGCAAGTGCCGCTATAATCAAGTGCATGGTTGCTTTCAACAAGCACTTATAAAAGGCATAGGTCTATTATTGTTGCCGTTAATCTTGACCACTTCATAACTAACGATAGCGCACTTATAATTTCTGAACGTTTAGTCTGCGATTAAGTCTATAGCACTTCTTATTACACCTACATTCATGAAACTTTAACACATTCCTACATTCCTAGCGTTGCTGTTTTGTCTTTACCGCTTCATAGGGTCACAGAAACCTATGGAAAACTCTCCGAAGCACGTTCACTGGTTCAGGTTCGAATTCCAATCGGGTACTGCAGTCCGACAGTTCTGTAATTATGCATGAGCTGCATCATGTACATTGCTTGTTTGATACGGTGCGTTATTCGAGTTACTCAATATTGTTCCGTACACTTCAAAGTCAATTCTCAAGCGAATGAGTTCATCTACATTCTGGTTCCAATATGGCATAGACTCTAATTATGTGGCCATCCATGATGCTTATTATTTATTTCCACTTGAAATCAAGTTTGACCATTGCGATCAAGACTCAAATAAGTTTGAAGTTGAAACTTCGCGTGCTGAAGCTTCTGTTCATCTATCGTCTTCTTTGCTGTACTTTCTTAGTCGTCCAACAAACAGAATCGAAAAGTTCTGATGTATGATGCGGCCATCATACATCATACTGATGTGGGGTGCGGTGGTGTAGTGGGTAGCCTATGTTCGTTGCCTTGCAGTCGAAGGGTTGCAGGTTCGAATCTGCCTCAATTCGCCGCGTAAGAACCTTGGACAACTCCTTCACTCGTAATTGCTCAGCGCTTTGGCGTGACACTCCGATGCAGTGTCCGCCCTGTTACAGTAGTCGGGAGCCCCTCTAAGTATATAGCCCGAATGGGCGCTATAACAAGTACACATGCAAACAAACAAACAAACAAAAATGACAGTTTGCAATCTGAAGACGAGGCAAACGCAAATGCGTTTTGGGAAAGAGCTGTTACGTCACCAGGGGTAAATTAAAACAGATTGTTTGCCATAACAGCTACAACGACCGCAGCTGCTCCTGAAAACAATTCCTAATTAGATTACAAAAAACAAAAGAATCATGGGTCGTGTGTGTTTCATATTATAATGCAATGCATAGAAAGTTTGTTAAGGCGTATTCACGTGGTTACTTATTGCAGGCGAAAGTTGATTAGCAGGTCTAAGGGGTAATAAAGTTATAAAAAGTACTTTCAATAACAGTCCTTGTACTTGTGGGGTAGGTGATCAGAAGTTTGCAAGATGAACTTAATAGCTATCTTTATAGCGGAGCATAAGCGCGACACACGGCTGCTGAGAAGTCCTTCCTTGCATGCAACGATTGTTACTGACCTGGGATCTGAAACCTGCATGGCTAAAGAAGTGAACGGCCATTGCATTCTGCCATTAATAAGTCACACAATGTAGGCCTATAGATCTATATGTATAATTTATTATATTCTTACATGATAGGTACAGGGCCGGATTAAGAAATGTGGGGCCCTGTTCGGAATTTTTTCGGCAATCTTTGGCCGAATATTCTGATGACTTTTTAGTTGTTTGATAAAATTTCTATATAAAATACAGATTTTCCTTGCAAAAATAGCTGACGACCTCTTTTTAGTCGTTTGGTCGAAATTTCCTCACTATATACCAATTTTCCCCAAAAATTTTTTCGCATGTTTGGGTCCCCTAAAGTTTAGGGGTCCTGTTGAACATGCCTTAATCCTGCCCTGAATAGGTAGACTCATATATGATTGTAGGCCTCCTTGAGACCTATAATTTCTGTAAAAAGAATATGCGTGTGTGTTTTCTTTTCTGAGGGTAAATGACCTACATTATAAAGACAGCATATCTAGTTTTGACCGACGAATGAATGAAAAAATAATTGTGGGGATGCGATGACACTAAATGATCGCGATGACCATTAGAGCTGTTAGCGTGGAAGACGAAGGAGCGACCCAGGAGCGGATCCAGGGGGCCAATCCGGCCATGGCACCCCATTTAAAAATTGCATGGGACGTGGCCCCCTATTTGGTTTCAACAAACCATTAAATAAATGTAGTGGGAGAGAAAAACAGGACATCAGGCCCCCCAATTACAAAACCGTATGGGACTTGGCCCCCGCCGATTTAGCGGTGGATGTCTCACGAAAAATTGGTCGATGACTAAAAAAAAGGTCATCAGTTTTTTTGGCGGATGAAATGGTATCTTTTCCAGAAAAATTGGTCGATGACTAAAAAAAAGGTCATCAGTTTTTTGGGCGGATGAAATGGTATATTTTTCCCAAGAAATTCGTCGATGACTAAAAAAAAGGTCATCAGTTTTTCGGCGGCACACCGAATTTTTTTCCCCTGTCCCACCAACAAGACCACAAATTTTGGCCCCCCCTTTGAAAATTTCTGTATCCGCCCTTGGAGCGACCTATAGGGAGGATTGATCGATGGAGTCATTTTTCGAGCGTGTGGTATGTGCATGATCTTATCATCTTCAGTACAACCCTACGTCGTCTATTGAGGAGTCTACTACTCTGAAACGTATACAACAAAAGATGGTATTCTCTTTAGGCTTATAGTATACTTCAACTCTTGACAAACGGGGTTGCAGTAATTTCCCATGACCAGATGACGGAATGCTAACCGCGCTGTAACCACAATCCTCGTTGCTTTGACCATTCGCTTGCCACGTAAATTGATTGAAGTTATGAACAAATAATTCGTCCTGAATACCCTATCACTCGGATTTTGTGAGAAATATACAATCGATTAAAAGCTGTGCTCAATCACGCGACCAGTGACTCACATCTAACATTTCTCATATTTAGTGACGTGCAAACTAAGCTCTCGGCAGCGAAAGGAAATATTCTACAGTTTAAGTGTATAAAACTGTTGTACAGAACGTAAAATTCTAGTAAACACGTCGTGCACGAATTTGATGTGCGCTCTGCAGTCTAATGCTCTATAGACTTAAAATGCTTTGCGCATCGATTCTAGAACGACAGAACTATTACAGCACATAATAGAGTCGCATGCAACGGGTCCAAGTCTGCTTTCATATAAAATTGCTTGCTTCATACAAGGTCATTATCCTATAGTGATGTTTGTGTTGTTTCCTATATGTGCCGCGGGAAGCATGCTTTGATCCTCGAAGAGTCATTTGCGCGAGGAATCCTTTAGAAGCTTTTCGCTGCTCCTCAATTTGTCTCAAAAGGCGTCCTTGTCTGTAATCGGTTTCAGTAATGCTTCTCTTGCTAGATCTATTGCAGATTTTCATTGCGTATGTAATTATTATTAATGCAGAGGCAGCACGGATGAGTATCACAAAATTCGGCTTCGCGGTTGTGAAGAGAGGCAGCTGCTGTTGTTCTGCTCACGTCGAAGTAATTATTTGACGACTATTATTATAATCATCGACCGATTGCATGGAAGCCACCTGTTGGAGCACCGGTATTCTTCGATTCAATCATCCAGAACGGACATGAACCCTATAAGGCGAAGGCGACCAACCATGCATGTATGTAGAGCGGTTTTAGTTTCGAGTCATTGAGAGGAAAGAGGAGGAAGGAGGCCGCTACGTGCGATGCCAGTCGAGTCTGAGTATGCGCGAGAAGGTCTTCTTGAACTGTTGGTTGGCCAAGGCGTAGCAGAAGGGGTTGATGGGGCTGTTGAGGTAACACAACCAGTACGATATGTCGTAGAGCGTCAGCAGACCTCGATTCTCCTTCTCGTAGAACCCTATGACCATCGAGAGAACGTGCCACGGCGTCCAACACAGAACGAAGGCTCCCAGAATTACGCTGATCGTACGAAGGGCTTTCTTCGCTCGGTTCTCGCTCTTCGACGCCTGCGGCTGGCCCCCGCTGGCCGCCCGACCCCCGCTGGCTGCCCCCGCAGCGGTGGTCTTCGTCGGTCGCTGGCTGCGTCGTCCTGTTGACCGAGAACGAGAATTGAGCGGTGATTTGCCTTTGCTTTTTCTGCTGCTGCCGCCGCCGCCGCCGCGCTCCCGGCTGCCCTGGCGCCGAACCCGACGGAAGTAGTTGAGGCTGATGTGCCGATGTTGCTGCTGCTGCGGTTGCTTCTCTTCCATCTCTCTGTCCTCCGCAGGGGGTGCTGGCCTCTTCCGGTCGTGCATCTGGATTTGACCGTCGAATTCCAGCTCGTCTGCTGCCGTCGAGTTCGCGTCTACGTTTCGCCGATATGAAGTTGGACTCGGAAAGGACAGAACGCAGTCTTCCGTGTCGCCGCCCTTACGTTCGTGAGAATCATCCATCTCAATATTCGTCACTGCTGCTGCTGTCGTCTCAGTCTTTATTATGTCAGACGACCGAACAGTGGCAGAAGGTCCGTCGGTCACGTGATGTTCCACTTCGGCGTGAATTGATATCTGCGATGCGCTACGATTCGCCGGTCCCTCGCTGCTCGTCCCCTTTCTGTTGCTAGGCAACGTAGGGGGTGACTTGGGTTTGCAGATTCGTCCGGAGGGAGGCGGCTGAAGCTTTGGAACAACTGCGGCGGGGGTGTCGGCGCTCGACTCAGCGCAGCGCTGGTGGTTCGATTTGGTTGTTTCGCCGTTTCGTCGCTGATTGGCTGAGACAGCCGACTGACTACTTCCGGGGTCCGTGTCAGACGGATATCCGGTGCTGCTCGAACCCTCGTCCAGTTTGCTCACGCTCTTATTGGCTGCAGTTCTCGGGGTGAGTCCTGCTGCCCCGCTAGCTCCTCCTCCTCCTCCTGCTCCGCCGTGTCCCTGTTGCCCCTTGCATCCATCCACAGCGGCCGTCGGATGAGCTGCCTTGTCAGCCTCCGCGTCCACAGCGGCCATGATGTTCTGCTGCTGCGTCACTCCAACCCCGATCCGGGTGACCGTTCTTCCAGCGACGGACACCAGCGACGTCATCTTCTTGTGCTTCTGTTCGGACCGTTGGGCCAGCTTCAGAGCGACGCGGTAGATGCCCGTGTAGAGCACACACATGACGACGAGCGTAATCCAGAAGTAGCCGACCTGCAGCAGGCAGGCGAAGATCGGATTCTCCAGGTACTGCACGTAGCACATCACTTCGGGGATCGTCCTTCCGCCGACGAAGTACTGCCATCCGAAGATGGAGATGAAGAAGAGCAGAGCCGGAACGATCCAGGTGGCCCCGACCATCAGCAGGACCCGTCGCTCCGTCCGCCAGTCGCGGTACTTGGCCGGGATGATGACGGAGCAGAACCGGTCGATCGTTATGCAGAAGACGGTGTAGATGGAGCTGAGGCAGACGGTGTAATCGATCGACAGCCAGAGATCGCAGAGGATCTCTCCGAGCATCCAGTTCTGATCGGCGAGCAGATAGATCGTGTAGAAGGGCATCGAGATGGATCCGATGAGAAGGTCGCTGACGGCCAACGACGCGATGAAGTAATTCGTCGGCTGACGAATCGACCGGTCGATGATGAACGAGAGGATAACGATGAGGTTACCGACGATCGTTATGATGCTCGTGCATCCGGCCAACATCCCGAGCACGACGATCTGCCACATCGGGTACGAACTGGTGACGTTCGTTGAGACGGCCCCCAGCACGTACGTTAGGTTGCAGCCCGTCTCGTTCACGGAGGCGCCACTGTCGCCGAGAGGGCTGCAGGGTCCGAAGGTGGCGTCGCCCAGAGCGAGGAATTCATTCTCCCAGAACGCGACCGCAGTACTGGTGTCGCCGAGGTCCGCTGCCGGGACCACTGGAACCTTCGGGTGCAGCTCCGGAAGCTCGAAGATCCGCAGCTGATCCGGATCGTCCCAGCCACTTCCGTCGTCCTCAGAACCGACGTCGTAGCGAAAGCTCAGCATGGCGAAATAGAAATGGCGCTACAGAAACGGACAAAGGAAGATGTAGACGACGACGAGGAATGAGAAAGCGGACGAGGAGGAGGGAGTATATCCGACAACTTGCAGATGGTGATATCTATATCTATAGGACGACGACGACGACGACGAACGTGTCCTAGTATCCTGCCATGATCATCGTATCATCATCATCATTATCATCATTATGATGACGGTGCAACCTGTCGTTCGTGGTGGTTGTAGCGAAGAGTTTTCAGTGGAAGAAGAGAAATCACCGTTTAACGAAACTTCTAAGAATCGCATTAGCGAAGAGCGGAAATGGCGTAGCGACGGCGTCGTTGGCGACGTTGTGCAGATCGCCGTTCGTGCATATTAGCCATAATAAACGAGGGGACCGATGATAGATGGGGTGAATTAGGACATCCTCCCTGAAGACGACGACGACGACGACGACGACGACGACCGCACCAGACCAATCACGTCACCACCACGACCACCCGATCGTCCGACGTTTTGGGTGGGTGGGGGTGGGTGGGTGGAGGGGTGTTGTCCGATTGGCGGCAAACCATGTCGTGGTTGATGGAACAGCAGAAGTGGAGGAGCCTCGGGCTGTCCTTCTTCAGTCTGCCTACCTTCTCCTCTTCCCTCATCGATTTCAAATAGCGCACAATGAATCGATCGACATCGATGTCTTTCGGTTTCGTCGTTTTCGTGCGGACTTTGTGATCCTCAGCGCCGCAGAGTGGTTGTCGCCGAAGCCATCGGAGCCATCGAAGCCATCGGAGCCATCGAAACCATCGGAGCCATCGGAGCCATCGAAGCTATCGAAGCCATCGGAGCCATCGAAGCCATCGAAGCCATCGAAACCATTGACGCAGCAGACCCCCCTCTTCTGAGCTGCATAGGGAACAAAGACGCGGCGTCGTATAGGCTGCGAAGAAATACTGCGCTAGAAAATTCACCAGTCTACCGTGACGACGACGGAGGAGGAGGAATCATCAATCCATGATGCATGCAAGCGCTCTACATCGACAGCAGACTACAATTATCCATTGTACGCGCTGCTGCTGCTGACTGGCTGCAAACCACCACTAGCACCGCCGTCGTCACCACCACCACCACTATGGCTGCTGCTGCTGCTGCTGCTACTGTTGTTGATGTTGATGCTGAAGTCTGTCATCGTCAATCTTCGCCCTGCAACATTTAGTGAATGCATTCGGTATAATTGCTTCCCGCAGTCTGCGATAAAAAAGCAAATCATCTACCTGTGTACAGGTAATCGCCAGGTTTAAATCACTACTAGCAATCTCAACGGCATGGTGTCCCAGCCATCAGGCAGCTTTTAAGTATAGGCCTACACTTCATGGAGGTATGTTTATATCCCCGCGTGTATGCATGGTGCGACTACTCAATCCAGCAGTTTTATTTGTGTCTACAGTTCTAAGAAAGAACGGCTTAAGATTACCCTGGATTCATATTACCTTTGTTTGCACACACACACAAAAACGTTTGTCTATTGCAGCGAGGTTCGCATGAATGCAGTAAGGTTTATACTAATGCATATAGTACTTTATGGTGCGATTTGTATTGCGATATGGACAACAAAGGGACAAGTAAATGCAGGGTCAAACTACCCGATAAAAAATACATTGCTCTCATATTATGCGTTTAATTTCCCTCCATAATTACAGCATAATATTATATGTCTGCATGTGTATATAGTGTTGCCACCGAAAATCGCATATTGATAATCTCTCAATTAGAAAAGTGGCAGACAGTGTTCGTGTTGTGTGTTCTGTTCGCCTTTCCAATCCGCATTATGTCATAAATATCAATCGATTGAAAACCTGCATTCGCGTGCTTCGCCATCACATGATGAATAAAGAATAGGTATAATAGTTATTATCGTTGTACTAGACCAGGTCCTGTCCATGGGCGGAGACCTAGGGGGGACAGGGGGGACGGTCTCCCACAATGAAGGTGTTGGGGGACGGCCATGCATTTGTCCCCCCCCCCCAATCGTTGAGCGTCAAAACTAAAAAAAAGGTCATCAACTTTTTGGCGGTGAAAATAGAAATTTTTGGGGAGATTTCGTAAATTTTTTGAGATTTCGTCGCCGGATGACTAACAAAAGGTCATCAACTTTTTTTGGTGGCTAAAATAGATTTTTTTTCGAGATTTCGCCGGTCGTCAGAAATTTTGGCCGGCAAAAGATGGAAATTTTTCTGCGACACTCAGTCATTCGTCCATCAAAAAATCTCGCGTCTTTCCGTCCCCCCCAAGTCTCCGTCCAGGTCTCCGCCTATGGTCCTGTCTATTGCTTTCGATATTGCCCAGCACGAAAACTCATTCCGTGTCTTGAATAATGGTTTAGTTTTGGGGCTTCCACGCTCAGTGCATATAGTACATCTGCACCTCTTTTTATTCAATCCGTTCGAATATTAAACCAACCAAATGACTTCGACGCTCATTGTTTTCAAGTCTGATTCTGTGTGGACCAGTTCGGACTTCCGCTATGAGAACTGCACTCGCTTAAGCATTTATCGATTCCTTTCCTATTCGTTCAGACGACGACGATGCCCATTGTCCAGCTGATCCTTTCAGTTGGACTTTCACTGTCATTAAGCTATTCTGTACTCGAGGAATAATATTACTCTCCTCCATTCGCTTGCTTAATGCTTATACGATGGCAGGTCTTGGATCGGTTGTTGTGTTCTGGCTGAAACCGAGTCTACGGCGCAAATAAAATGCTCTGCAAATTTGATTGGTTTACAGTACACGTAATATAATGCATTGTAATGTAATCTTGAAGATTTGCATAGCATAATAGGTAGCGAGAAACGTATACGTTGCTTTAGAAAACCACCCATCAACGCACAAGGTAAGAGGCACATAGGACTAATATTATGTACTATATTTTGTTATTATGGTCCAACTGGCGATGGACAGGAATGAGTGGAGTAGATGCGTTGTCCGATGCGCAGACCTGCACGGGAAGGACTAAGTACTAAGCAAGTCAGTTAAATGATCGCACTAAATACATGTATGCAATCGTTTAGAAACAACAATTGAATCAACCTTGTCGATTTCTTGCCATGTTTAAGCCATGCTATACAAATGAGTCCACTTCCATAATACTACCTGTTGGGAGAATGAAGTCTACGAGTCTAAACTGTCTGGGTTTCATTAGAATTTCAATTTTTCTTTATATCACTAAAATGACTCGGAGAAACTGCGATTGAATGATTGATTGATTGATTGATTGGATTTAACGGCACTTCAGCACAGAATTGGTTATTTCGTACCTTTAGGCCTACATGTTTCTTGAATCTGCACAATTTATTTTATACTAAAAACGCATGAGGTTGATGAATTAGCAATCACTACAATGTCAATGTCTTAAAAATATCTCTAATTGTTGGCGTATTACGACACTCATATTTCATCAACTGGTTTCCAATCGAGCGAGAATTCCGTTTTAAATCTCAACCAACTTTACAGGGTATTGCATTTAAATCAGTTAGTGTATCTCTGTTTCTTTGCTTCTCATGCTTTAAAGTTTTGCTCTCGATCAGCCGTCACTGTATCCATGGGCGGAGTTTATCAGGGGCTATGGGGCTAAGCCTCCCCAAGAACACCCACATTCAGTTTTATTACCGTGTAAACGGTATCTTTTCCATGGCTTAGCCCTTCAAGAAGGAGCAGTCTCATAAATTTGTTCGGGGAAAAAGGCTCTGTTAATGAACGCAAAACTTCCGAATGACTAAAAAAGGAAAATAGGTCATCAACTTTTTTGTGCGGGAAAGTTTGTATTTTTCGGCGAGATTTCAGCCCGAGGACTAAAAAAAGGTCATCAACTTTTTTGGGCCGAGAAAATATTTGTCGGCGCTGCTCGCTCTGGACCGAGTCTCAGCCCCAACAAAGCCCGAGTTCTTCACAACTCACAAGTTCTTTTTTAGCCCCTCCAAGAACGGAAACCAAACTCCGCCCATGACTGTATCTTTACATATGTGTATCATCTCACAACATCACACTTCATTCACTCATTGTCCATGGTTGCGCTCAACGGATTTTTAAGATTGACTATAATAATATTATAGGGTGCAATGGCAATACCATGCACTTCCACCTAGAACATTATGACAACCATTCACTTGCACCTAGAAATTAGAACATTATGACAACGGTAATGTAGACTGACATAGCGAATCATAGCAGACTATATATATATATATGTAAAAAATTAAATCTAGCCTATATAATAGATACATATAAAATTTCAGATGATGTCTGCAGTGTGGCGCCACCGTGCGGAAACATCTGAAACAACGACACCCCGCGATGTATCGATTTCTGACGTTGCGATCAGCTCATATATTCGATATTTAACCAGCAGTTTGTGTTTATTGCGGCCATAAGAAGATGGATGGAAGGTCGACCGCAGGATGCAGTTGATTAATAAATGAAAATGGACAATCCGCGTCATTCGCGTCATTCATAAGTAATCGCATCTAATCAAATTTCTCCTTCATTCACAACTCAATCAAATGTCTGCTGCAGCAGCCAGAGGCAAAATCCATAGCGGCCTGCTTCGACTGACCAGTGTGACCAGTGGTCACTCTGAAATGGCCAGCAGACCAATCTTCTCCGCCGTTGCTATTGATGGAAATTGATGCATGGTCGGTTCATCGTGCGATAGTGAAAATAACTGCTGTGAAAATATTACCTAACCATTAAATTTGTGCCGAGATCGTTGAAAACAAACATGATTAAACGACAATCGTGTTTAATGCAATAGCGAAATTATTCACAGGCTCCGAAAACACAGCACGAGCATGCAGAGTGCAGACTGCAGGCAGCGCAGGCCATACCAAACAGAATACGTAAATCTAATGGCATGCACACGCAGATGCCAAAATAAGTTGGTAAGTTAAAGTTAGTCATCGCTTTTCTATGGTGAGGAAAACGTCCACACTCTGCAAATAGAAGAATCAAGCATAAAAAGTTGAATGTGTCACTCTTGCTGCTGTAATTGATGATGGCACCCTGTCCACAGACCATCACTATATAAGCGTTGGCCGTTAAGTTTGATGCTTAACGGGCGATCGGCCATTGCATTTGGCAGAGGAAAGACTCTAGAAGCAGTTCTGAGTGTTTCTGAAGCCAACGTCATGTCCTACAATACTCGGCTATGAAACCCGTAATGTATAAGTTCAGTGTTTCGTCAAGTTACGAGAAAGAACAACTTTTTGACTGCAGAGACAATTAAGCGTTTTCTGAGTATGTTTCTGCATGACTACACATGTGCTTGAGGGAGGTCTTTGTTGTAAATGCTAAGAGGCTCTGATATGGAGAGAGAGAAACAGACACAGAGACAGCCAGATAGAGACAGGCAGACAAACACAGAGACACACAGAGACACAGAGACACGCAGAGAGACAGATAGACAGAGAAAGAGAGAACTATAAATAGAAAGAGATAGGGAGACAGAGAGAGACAAAGAGAGATAGAGAGAGAGAGAGAGAGAGAGAGACAGACAGACAGACAGACAGACAGACAGACAGAGAGAGACAGAGAGACAGAGAGACAGAGAGCAGAATCATTCTTCTGCAGTCTACTCTTCAGGCATTGTATCGAGAAGACATCAATGACGTCCACGACTTACTAATCAAAGGACAATTCTTATAAGCTGTAATAAGCTTACAGTCTTTTAGCAATAACCCCGGATGCCAGGCCGTTTAGTTTATGTATAGTATGTATACGCTACTGCATGAGTCAGAAGGAGTCGGCTCCGGTCATGACGTTTTGCTGACGTCATTGGACGTTGTTCAAGCAAAGACACGATCGCAAGTGATTTGTCTGGAGCTTACAACTATAGTAGAGTCAAGCTGAACTCTTAGCCTCTCGCTCGCTGACTACTATTATGATGCAGCGGCGCTCTTTCTCGGTTGTCTAGCCCTAGAACTAGGAAGGAGATTCCTGTTGCGCTCCGCCTTGTGCCTACCGGTCGCACCACTGTGTTCCTTTCGAAGTTAAAAATTGCCCTATAGCCGTTTTTGAACTAGGAGCGCTTCTGAGTAGGTTACTTGAAGATGCGCTATATAAAATAATAATGATAATGATAATAATAATAACAATAAAAATAAGATCAAGTATTCTTAGGAAAACTCCGAAAACATGTAAATACTCAGATGGATGCCAAATCTGAATCTTTGGAAAGAACGAAAGAAATGATGGGTAGACTATAATAGAAGTCGTAGGTAGGTGAGTCATACATGTAGATAGTGACAATATGACAGAGATTAATAGAGATGTGGACTAAGTGAGATGGGGAGCAAAATACGGAAGGGGTTGAAAAGTGTGAAAACAAGTAGGGGGATTGAAATTATGGATCAGATGTGGCTGAGGAACGATTTGCGATTTTAAAAAATCGTTTAGCTTTAGTGCAAAACGATTATTAGACAAATAAAATAGACAGGACAAATAAAATAGACAGGATAAACAGGAAGAACTGAGATAATTCGTCATCGTGTCCGTCGATCTTGTTTATTGATAAGCCGCATAGATCTATAGTATGACCTAATCGGACTTGGAGCTACTATTACCCACGCGACATATTAGGGCGACCGACCTGTTCCAACGCAACGCTCGTGAATAAGCCGGTGCCCGGCGCCTACATACAGTCATGGTCATAAGTTTGAACTCAGAAAGATTTTGACCTAAATATTCACGTTGTCGTTAATTACGGAACGATTGGGGTATTTGTGCGCTATTAATATAGACCTAATGCGAGTGTAGGACATTTCCCCCCTGGACAAAACCCCCCGGACAAAACCCCCCGGACAAGCCCCCCGGACAATTCCCCCCAGGGTAGGACAATTCCCCCCCCTGTCGAACATATTGCGTGTAAGTGGTATTACTATAAAACGGCGGTCCTAAGTGTCCTAAGTTGGATTGATGAAAAGATTTCTTGCTAAATAGAAGGCGAATTGATGCAAAATAATTTTTACTTAAATGGAAGCAAAGGGGGGGAATTGTCCGGGGGTTAATGTCCTAGGCTAAATCAGGGGGGAATTGTCCAGGGAGGGTTTGTCCGGGGGGGTTTGTCCAGGGGGGGAAATGTCCACGCCCCCTAATGCGGCTGTGTGTAATCTTCAGACAATGGATAACACTCTGTGGATGTATTATATTCCTCAAATAATTACACTTTACACCAAAAAAACACGAAAAATCTTACTGAGTTCAAACTTATGGCCATGACATGTAAGTTGCGATTTGGAAATGTGGAGCTAATACGGTTGCGACAAAAGAAACCGCGATCAACATTTAGCTTTCACAGATTTACCAATCTCGATCAAAATTGAAATCTACTCCACGATCAGCAAATCGGTTAATCATAATTGTATACACAACTGTATACGTCGTACATTTACATATATTTACATATATTTACATATATTTATATATATTTGCTTGTATTTACATATATTTACATAATTATATAATACACGATAATTATGCAGTGCACAATGCACATGCGCACCAGAACCATAATTCCCTAATGCAGTCATATAGTAATGCGTGTAAACACACGCACGATGCTTTACGACCGTATAATATGACTTTGTGTAAATAGATAATTTGTAAAAAAAATCCATTCTGATGACCTTTCGATATTTATAGAACGAGCTTTGTTGTCGTATACATACGCGCACGCAGACAGTGGCCGGGCGTTGCGTTTATTACGATTCATCACAGAGTGCCTGGCATTGCATTGCCTCTGTGTGTGTGTGTATATATATAATGTATATATATAATATATATATATATGTATATATATGCAGGCCTGTAGCGGAAGACATTCCTCTGCCTCTGAAGCAGCCGCATCAGTTGGTCCGTGCTTAGGTTCATCAATTCGGTAATAAATGTCTATTAGCTCTCTCTGATGAAATTTGCGCGCAGCCAAAGCAATTATATTGCGGTTTCATGGAATGCATTCATAAGAGCTCCGTTTAGATCTATAGTAGAGAAATGGTATCCACTACAAAGAACATGTCTACAGCCTAGATCCATACAGAGATATTATTGTCTGTATGCATGCGTACACATCTACGCATGAGCGCCTCTGAGTATATGGATCTTGAAGAGTTGCCAAATTCTGATCGATTCATTGAGTAATATGATATAATACTGTGTGCAATACCAATACTGCGTGCGTATACGTTAGCAGTAAACTTAATTTTGCGTCATATATTCTGATGACTGTTGGAATCAACTCTAGAAGGGAATCAATCGTCTGGGCTCTACGGTCTTGCGGGGTCCCTCCATACAAAGGACCACTAATATAATACAGTCCATACATTGAATTCAGCTTAGTCTATTTGTACTTGCAAGTGAGTAGGACGAAAGGGACGGACTACGTCCGCTGTACATAGTGATCACACACACCGATTGAATAATAATAATACCAAAACCAACAATATTATGCTGCATTTAAGAATCATTGACGCATAGGCTACGTGTGTTGGTTACAGGACCATGATGATGATGATGACGACGATGGTGCTGACGACGACGACGATGATGATGACGACGACTGCGATGATGATGATGATGATGATGATGATGATAAAGATAATGATGATGATAATGATGATGATGATGATGATGATGATGATGATGATGACGACGATGGTGCTGACGACGACGACGATGATGATGACGACGACTACGATGATGATGATAATGATGATGATGATAATGATGACGACGATGATGACGACGATGATGATGATGATGATGACGACGACGACGACGACGATGATGATGAGATCGATTACGATGATGATGGTAGTGGAGGTGCTGATATTGATGGCGACGATGGTGATGATGATAATAATGATGCCGATGCTTAGGATGATGATGATGATGATGATCGTGGTGATGTGTCGGTCTGAAATAAAGATTAGTATTCACGGTTCGTTCCGTTGTCAATTAATGTTCAGCTTGATCTATCATCCGATCATCGAAGCGATCAGATCGAAGCCAGCATTCATCCAATGCCAATCAGACGTTTCTCGATTGCTATTTATAGCACAGCGACCGCCATCCGTTGAACATAATCCTAATTGGTCACGAAGGACCTTTCCATCCATTCCAACTTACTCCCACTCTCTTCCTATTTCCATGAATAACGATAACCACTACAAGCTCTGCAATTCGGCTTTATTTCACTTTCCGTGTTTAACGAATTACCCTTCGACTGCTGCGTGCAGGTACAATCTTCTGCAGAGAATGTCTGTGGACCGAATACAGTGAATAGTGAATAGTACTTCTTGTCAATCGTGGTGAATGAGACCAATATACAAACGTAGCCGAATGAATTAATGTCCGTTTAAGAGTTAGAGAATAGCTCTCAACTGAATGGTACACACGGCCTGACACTTGCGATCGATCTCCTTCAAAAAAATAAGAAACCACGTGTATGTTTAGAAGAACTTAGTTCAGTGTAATTAATTGCTAAGACGAATACACCACTCAGGAATCCATTGTCGTGCTTCGGTTAAAAACAATGACTTGCCGTAGATAGGCCTATGCTTGAAATTGCAGTTGTTGATAAACAAATTGCGCGCTGACGTTACGTCGACACTGTTTACGCTTTCGAAAGTGCCAACCACAGCTACTCACTTCAGGCTTCTAGCGGATGATACTACGAGTGTACAGAACCTTATTGTAGAGAGTTAGACTTTTGTGCTATGTAGAAAGTATACAGGTCGAGTAGTGAGTTTCGTATTGGATAGGCCACGTTACTTGACAATTTCAAACGATATTCGTGTCAATAATAATTATTGTTCTTATCCAAACTTGCATTAGCTGTCTTTGTTAACATTTTCGCTCAATTTTTTAACAAGATCACCAATGTTATTGGAACTTGCTTATTGGTCAATTACATTTAAGTATATACGACTCGTGTTAGACGCATTGTTAGAATTTCTTTCTTTTTCAAATACAAATACAGACAATTTTCGGTCAGGTCTAAAGTGCCAGAACAGAGGGTTGAACATACGATCTCGTTCGTTATAGTCTAACGTGTACAGGACCTGGCCTCGAGTCAGTTACACAAGTCAAAGAGTAAAGCCCTTGTGACCTCTTAACACTCTTACTTTGGTGCTAAAAAAGCGCTATAGTTAGAATGATTTTAGAAACACGACAGAAGCTTTTTTGAACCAATTTCATTTGTCGACGCTGCTTAGTAGGCCTAAGTTATCAAAATGTCTCATACTGCAATGTTAAAATTTGTCAAACTAATTCAATCACCATGTTGTCCATGCATCTCCTATAATCATCTGCACATCGGAAGAAGTCTCAATTCTGTTGAGTTCATTAATTAAATGTTATTTCCGCATAAATCTAATTCTGAGGCTTCTTTACTCACACTATGACAAAGTAAAAGACATCGTCGACAGCTTATGATTATCGCTCTTATGAGAACGCTTGAAACGCCAAAATCTAGGATCAGCTCACACAGAGTGGGCAAAAAAGTACCCCATCTTAGGGGTAGGCCTATGCATTTTCAAAAAAGCACCCCTAAGGTTTTTACCCACCCTGCATAGAGCTGATTCCGGAATTTAGTAAATCCTTCGAGAGAAATACGACCTGATTAATATAGCTTTATATGTTGAGCCTTCAAAGCCACATGGATTCCACAGGTCGGAGAATCCCGAACGCAATCAGCTGTCGCGACATTCAGTAACAGACAGCAAGAGCAGATGGAGATAGGAGAGGAGTCAGCAAAAACTGAAACTGATATACTTGTGTGATGTGTAATGTGTCCAATCAATTGAGAACCTTGTTGGTCTATGTAGAAAACGCTCTTCGGCTGCGCATATGAAGCTCCAATCTAACCCTACCATATGCAGAGATGACAGCACAATTCGTAAGTAGGTCTATACACTGCCCTACAGTACACTTAGAGCAAAGAATTTCCGTTTCCAATAATGTCGGGACGTTCGTAAGATATGATTTTAAAAGCAGAAGAATGTTTATGTGCTGCATTGTATAGATTGCAAGAAATAACGGCTCGTTTATCTTGACTTTGATGTTCATTATATAATTGACCACACAATGATGTGCTCTATGTACATGTATCTGCAGGTAGCCGACTGACATTCCCAAGACAAGACATATCTCAGTTTCAGAGCGTAGCCTACAGCAAAATTTTACTTCGGCATGTACACTGTGTCCCAATAAATCGGGGCCCCTTTTTATAATGTGAATAAAACAGGCATATCTTAATCGATTTTTAAAATTTCAAAACTGTTTTTATCCTGAGATAATTATCTTACACTGATTCAAATATTAAGTTTCTGGCATGAATATTGACGTCACAATTACGTCATTTGCATCAGATAATTCAAATGTTAAGTATAGGTTTACCGAACACAACTTTTTCTTTAAAAAATCTACGTTATATACCTTAAATATTATTGCACAATTATAAATTTCAGTTTAATTTTATTTAAAATTTGACTAACATTATACTACAAGGTATGTTCAAAGTGTCCGCCTTCGGCTTCAACACAAGTTTCAAGGCGCGTTCGCCATTTGCCAATTGCAGCATCAATAACCAATTGACCAAATTCTTCCCACGCATTAATGATGCGTAAATTAATGACGTCATTATGACGTAATTTTTTAGTGAGGCCCGTTCATAAATTACCAATTTGTAGATAATTATCTCAGGATCAAGCCTGTTTTGAAATTTTGACGATCGATGAATATTTGCCAGTTTTATTCACATTATAAAAAGGGGCCCCGATTTATTGGGACACAGTGTATACACAATACGATTTAAAATCATATATGAATGCAAGAAACACTCTCTGAGTTCTGGGCAAACATAAATGCTAACATTATTATGTGTATACAATATACATGCAAGCATAGCTACATACTTACATACATATATGGACCTACTGTACATGCACACATGCACACGTGCATGAAGGCATACATACATACATACATACATGCATGCATACATACATACATACATACATACATACATACATACATACATACATACATACATACATACATACATACATACATACATACATACATACATACATACATACATACATACATACATACATGCATGCATGCATGCATGCATGCATGCATACATACATACATACATACATACATACATACATACATACATACATACATACATACATACATACGTGCTTGCATACTTGCATATACGTAGCCTATACACAATCATATCCTTTTGACTCATGCCGATGGATTTGCTTTTAGCCTCCGTGCTTATACTAACAATTGTACGGCTTTGTGACCGAGGCTTTCGTGCGTGTATAGTCTACACAGAGAATGCTGCAGACTCGTAGGATCACAAGGGAATCACTCATATGCATATATCCGGTGTCGACGGAGGCTAACCATATGATAACCGCACATGGAAAGCACTATACAGAGCTTCCGAAAAAAGCCATAAAGCACATGGGTCGACCTATCTGCAGCATGCAAGCAAAACCGGACCTTGTTTATGCTGTGTGGACAAAGCCCGGTGTAATTAAGACCCTGAACTAGACAAATTGCGCTCAGCGAGACCACGGTGGTAAGCATAATTATCACGACCAGGGTCGGCTTTATGTGCAGGCAAAGCAGGCAGTTGCCTAGGGCGCCACAATGTAGGGAGCGACAATTTCGCCAAAAAGTCATTTTGCGCCATTTTGTGTCAATTCCAATTACGACCATTTTCACTTAAATCGAGAACTTTTGCCTATGGAACAAATTCAAAATAATTGTTGATTTCATTTGACACAATTCAATTTCAGACACTGCACAAATTTTGCTTTAGCCATAAAAATTCAATTATATTACGCGTGTCTGTTACAGTAGTCCTATTCTGAGGATTGCTTGCAAAACTGAACGCTGAAATAACAGCACCTTTCAACTGAAAATGCCAGCCAACAAAAGAACTTATGGCTAAAACGTCATCCCATGAAGTTTCCCCAAATTACCTCTACCTGCTCTTTCAGCAAGAAATTCGTTTGTAATACAGTAGAACCTATAATATTGATATTGCTAGTAAATCGCTTTCAGCTTTCTTGTGATTTTATAAACAGACAATTGACAACAAAGTGCAAGCGATCTTTCGTATATATATAGCACCTTATTGGCATACTGGACTTACTAGTGTAATGTGGTCTGATTATGGATCCAAAAGTTAAGCAAGGTCACCAAAATGCGCAGGATCGATGCCTTTGCATCGTATTTTGCATACTGTATTGCAAACGAATTACTTACTGAAAGAACAGGTAGAGGTAATTTGGGGAAAGGTCACCAAAATACACAGGATCGATGCCCGTTTCCCTGTGAAAGTCGACTCTAATTCCATGTGACAATTCTAATTCCAACTTCCAAGGTGAAAATTGATCAGTAGAATCTATGGACGCCTTGCATCGCAGCCACAGTCATGGTTAAATTCGTCTTCTGTGGAACTTGTCAAAACCTTCTATTGCTTTAACTATGTGCTCATGATCTCGGCTGCATGGGGCATTACAATATTTAGCTAGAAAACAAGTTTACCAAAATATAACCCATAAAACATAGTTTTCAGTTTTCACTGTTTATCAGAGTAAGAAACAAACATCATACGTTATATACTGTAGGCCTACAGGGTGCGCCAAAAAAAGTAATCCCCTACGGTTTTTTGCCCATATCCTGGCCGAACATACGAATTTTTAAATGAAACTTTACAGACTTAAAGGCAATTCATATTTACGTACAGTGGTCAAATTTTTAAAAAATATTTCAAACAGAACAAAAGTTATATCACTTTTAGTGAGGCCACCCAGCGTTTTTTGACGATTCAAAAACGAAGCGCAAAAAATTTAGGTTTTTGGCCAATATCTTGGTCAAAAGTAAGAAGATCGAAATGAAATTTTACATGCTTAAAGACAATTCATATCTGCACATGATGGTCAGATTTTATCAAAATGTTTCAAACAGTACAAAAGTTATACCACTTTTAGTGAGACCACCCACCGTTTTTGACGATTCAAAAACGAAACGCAACAAAAAGTAACAAAAACACGCTTTTATTAAGTCTCATCTCAAATAACTGTTGTCAAATGAACTTGGTAGTGCTTCACAACTTGTGCTCAATGTGCCCACCACCAGTGCCAAAACTTCTTTTGAGTCTCTTTGCAAAGTTCTTGATGGAGCTGTTGATTAAGCTGATAGATTCCTTATTTACCGATTTTATTGTCATCTTGCTAAGTGACTTCTCAGTGACGTGCCGCTACGCTGGCGCCCTGTTCCTTTTTTAAATAGTTATAATGATAATCATCTGGCAATATCAAGGCTATCTGATAACAATTATTTGAGATGAGACTAAATAAAATCGTGTTTTTACTACCTTTTTGCTGCGTTACGTCTTTGAATCGTCAAAAAACGGTGGGTGGCCTCTTTAAAAGTGCCATAACTTTTATTCTGTTTGAAATATTTTGCTGAAATCTGGCCATCATGTGCAGATATGATTGTCGTTAAGCCTGTAAAATTTCATTTCGAAATTCTTACTTCCGGCCAAGATATTGGCCAGAATAATTAAATTGGTTTTTTCTTACTTTTTGTTGCGTCGCGTTTTTTAATCGTCAAAAAACGGTGGGTGGCCTCACTAAAAGTGATGTAACTTTTGTTCTGTTTCACAAATGGCGATGAAATTTGGCTATTGTACGTAGATATGAATTACCTTCAAGCCCGTAAAACTGGATTTGAAAAATTCCTATTTTTGACCAAGATATTGACAAACAGCCGTAGGGGATTACTTTTTTTGGCGCACCCTGTATATGTATTATTAGCCTATGCATACGTGGGCAATTGTTTCCTTTGATCAGAAGACATGACTTTGTATCTGTCTGCAGTCATCGCCTGTGACAGAGGAAGAGAGTGACAGTGATCGAGACATCGCTGCAGGTCAATGGACCGTCAATATAGTATATATATATATATATATATATATATAGTATACTATTGAACCGTCAATATAGCAAATATATAGCATATATAATTATAGATCTGTATAATGTTTCTATATACGATGACGACAACGCAAACGACGTGTAAATATTTCTGTGAAAGCTTAAATAAATCTTCACAGCACTTGAAAATTCCATTCTCTCTCTTCAGCTGCAGAAGTGTGTGTATATGAGTGCGTGCGTGTGTGCGTGTGTGCGTGTGTACGTGTGTGTGTGTGTGTGCGTGCGTGTGTGTATGTGTGTGTGTGTGTGTGTGTGTGTGGGTGGGTGTGTATGAGCGGCCAATGTGTCGTGTACACACAGAGTCTAATTCCGACATCGTCTTCTGTACATAAGAAGAAGAAGAAGACGAAGAAGAAGTAGAAGAAGAAACAGCAGATGGAATCTTTCGGAAACGAGACACAGCGAGAGATTAGAGAGTCGAATGATAGCGGAATATTTATGAAGGCGTTCCAGCGTTTAAACGTTCCCCGATGGGCATGCGCTGGTTCACTGTCGTCCGCTGACCATGCAATGCATACAACTGTTATCTTCTACTGAGCAGAGAACCAATCTATGATGTCGCCTCATATATTCGTTAGCAGGCGACGTCACGCCATCCATTCTCCGATGATACATCTTCCTACTCCTGCGTGCTTCTCGCGGTTCCACGAAATTCGTTTGTATACCGGTTCCGTATTCGGTTCCTCGTTCCTCACGAGACTCAATGGCCGCCTGCAGTCTGCACTTGGCCCGAGGATGGTATACCGGCGTTTCCGCAACCGATGATACACTGTCAACTCGCCACGTGTAGGCCTATAGATATACCGACATCATAACCAACATAGACTTTCTTCGCAAAGTGCTATAGAAACGCTTAAAAATTAAGACACGTGGATAGAGACATGTAGGACTGGCTCTTATAAAATGTGCTGCATATATTTAATGTTAGGCCTATTACAGTGCATACAGCTCTATTCAAAATAATAAATCATTTTGAAATATGTTTAAATTATTATTTTTTAAATGAGTAATTGCTATTTTCATGCATCCTCACCTATTGTCATTTTCCTGATATCCGCGTGCACGCATAAGACACCTTTCTGACCTATTCTGGAAAACTGCACGGTGCATAGTACTAATATTTCAAAGCGAGTTGCTTACTGTTAAGAACTGAATGACTGCAAGAAGCCATCAGGCTAATGGAATCCAACCGTAAATGGTAATTGCACTGCACTATAGTAACCAGAGCGAGCTTTCTCGAGGAAAAATGTACCTGCATTGCCTCGTATACAATTCATGCACTTATGTCCCTGGTTGCTATAGCAGGTGTTGACGGTGTTGTCTTTATACCTCGGTTATGATACCGTGCTGCGTGGATTCGTTTAGGCCTATATGCATCTTTTTTACTATATAATTATATAGTGTGCCAAGTGCAAATGTATAGGCCTACATTTAAATGCCGGCCGTTAAATTGCTTTATATAACGACCGTATGCATGGCCTCGACCAGGGTGTTAAACGAATTGTGGGGTGAGATCCTTCACCATGTATACTGCTGTCCGTTTTCATGGACCCACGTCATTTTTAGATCCCTGTGTCTCACAGTGTCTGGACCATAAATTTAGCTGCAAATTTAAATCTCTTAAATAAGTCGCCATTGGGAGGCGAACCGGGCAAAATAGTAGGAGTGAAAATATTGAAAGGGATAATCAGTAGGGTATAGCAAGAAAACTGTTTTCGTTTAAAATGAACTTTGGGATAACTTAAAAGGTTGCTCCAGGTCCTAAATGAAAGAACTGAAGAAATATTGCATCAAATTTATTGCATCTAACTTTGCCGCCGAGCACCTGAAGTTTAGTCTACTTTCGCGGCTTCTAACCATGGCAAAAAGACGCAATGTGCAAAACATGAGAACGTTGGCCATGGAGAAACAGACAGAAAAGAAAGAGAAAAGAAAGAGAATAATTGTAAGAGGTATTATAAATCTCAAGGACTGTGTAAAGTATAGATGATACACCAGACAATGATTCCAGCTATGATACAGTTGACTCAGATTCCACAGCGTCAGAATCATTGAGGAAGTTTATATGCGATCTGAAGGAGAAGCACGCTCTCGCTACACCAAGTCACTCCAGCTTTGTCAAGGGAATGTGACAGATAATAGTTTCTGCAATGCAGAAGTAGGTCTACTTGTGGACTATGCAATTGTGACTACTGACGATTTCAGCTACAGTAACTGACAGATTGTGAGAAGAGAGAGATAAAGCTTTTGTAAAACATTATCCGATGGAAGAGGAGAATAGCGTGAAGCTGCAGCATTGTATTTTGATGGTGGGACAGATATAACTGTAATACTGTATGTTTCCAGTCATATAATATCAAATAATGGAAGAGTATGCATGTTTGAAACGAAAATAGGGCATATCTCACCAAGGAGTGGATTAACCGCCGGAATTTTCGAAGCAATGCACGACATCTTGTCTGATTGGCATAATGATATTTCTTTCAGTTCAGTAATAGGTGTTAGCTGTGATGGAACGGCGGTAAATACAGGAATGCATGCATGCTGGAGCATTGGAATAAGAAAGCTGAAGTTACATGCAAGACGACGTCCTCTCCAGTGGTTCATCTGCATGTTCCATTTCGATGAGTTGACGTTATAATATACGACATATAGGCCTATTATTTGTTCATCATTTTATCAAGCTCCCTACCATACTCAGGGAGAAAGGTTGTTGATGAATGTATTCAAAAGAGTGGCTACTATGGTTACCCAGAAAATGTTTAAGTGAATATGATGATTGATGAAAAAACACATGCAGAACTGGTATATCCAAAAGAATTCAAATAGCAAAAGAAACTGATCGCTGTCTATTAGCATTTCAGGTCATACTAGAACATTCACAATCCCAAAACTGAATTTAGAAGCCACTGTCTACTGTGTTCCAGTTAACTGGTTGGATTTTTTCGAGACTTAAACCTCCAGTAACTTGCAAGTTTAAGAAAAATGACCTTCAGGAATCCATTAAAATTGGCAGTATGTTAGATCTTGAAAAATACCATTGCCACAAGCATGCAGTCAAAGTTGTTACAGTCTTACAGACGCAGCAAGGTCAGTTTGTGACAAAGAGCTTATACAGAAGGCCACATTCGAACAAAGCGCGAATCCCTAAAAAACATGGTCAAATAGAGGTCTATACCACAAAAAATGAGTGGACTATATAATATGAGTGAAACGCATTGTCAGCATATGAACATTTTGTGAAGCGTAATTAAGGACCACAAGGTTTTTTCAACCTTAATGATTTTTTCCATTTTTTAAAGTTAGAATAATGCATTGGGGGGACAGTCCATAAATGACGTCACGTAACTGGAGGGGAGAGGGTCACACATCTATAACGATTTGTGACGGTCCCTTGCTAGATATCATATGACATTTGTTTTAACGTGTGACGAAGGGTCAAAAGGTATCGCCTTATGGTGCGTGTCGTCGTTTATGGACGACCCCTTGTTTGTAGCTTATAGATGTCGGAATTGCCAAACAAATTTACCAGCCGTACCATAAAAAATTAACGTGGCTCACAATATTCCTATTTTTAGGCCAAATTACTACTGCAGATAAGAAAATAGTCAAATTTCAGCAGTGTTAATGCAATGCTCAATAGTGCGGTATACTTGAATAACTTCAAGGCCATGGCGGCAAAGTTAAGCAGCATGTCAGAAACAAAATTTCTATACCAGACACTATCCAATAGATAGGAGCAACAAATTATTATATCCCAAACATAATCCTTTCTGGTCACTATGCCCTAATAATTATATAATCAGTGCCTAAAGTGTGAAAAAATAAGTGCCTGCATGGAGGCCCTTACCTTTCCAAAAGAAGTGCCTGGACAGCCCTTGCCTTTTCAGGTTGTGCTGGCCAATAAGTGGCAGGACGGCGTTCATTTCTTAAAAATAAGTGCATTGGACGCCGTCCATGACCATCCATGCAGTGAAGTGGTGCATATGAATTGAACATGTCGCGACTTTTCATAGATCGTGAATCAGCATAAGTTGACAAGATCGTCCCTTCTAAATGAGTCTGTCAACAGTCGAGCTTTGTTCCCTGCCTTAAGATAAATTATATGCCTTAATATGCTGAGCAAAGACAATGCAAGACACGTTCAAACGCATTCATTCCTTCCTTGTATATACTTGACCTGCTATTGCAGCGGTTCTCAACCTGTGGGTCGCGACCCCCACGGGGGTCGCCTGACGATTTGCCGGGGGTCGCCTGGGCCCTTGAGAAATAATTGTCAAAGATGTAATAGCAACTTAAACGCTATTATGCCATATAACAACTTTTGATAAATTTTTACTTATACTTTTGCTATGATTCATTTGTTAGATTGCGGCTACTAATTTAATTTGCTGTCATTTTAATTTTCAAATATAAATTTCACGTTTGCCATTCTTCCAAAAAATGATGCAATATTCGGTTTGCCAAAAGAATACATGTAGACTGTAAACTATATGCTGTCAGCTAACGAGGTCTATACATGGGCGGAGACTTGTGGTGACTGAACCTTCGAAATTTGTGGTGGATCAATGCTGCTCATATTCCCTAATATTTCATAAATATTTTCTGAGTATCAGTATAAATTTCAATAGTGTTATATGCGCTGTTTATCCTTAATGAGCAGGTTTGTTAAGACGCCAGCTTAACATGTCAGCATGATAGCGTGCAAAGTTCAAATAATTTAAACAATGGAGGGGGACATTTACTGAAGTCTTACAAGACATCTTGTAGCACCAAAAGCATGGGTAACTTTGTTAAGATTGAATCTTAAAGTGTAACAGTGGCAGTGCGCAAATCCAGAAAAATCAAACAATTTGCAGGCGATACTATTAAGATGACAGCTTTAAATGCCGTAATTAGAGCGTAGAAATGAAAATGTTAAACACCATGGGTAGGGGACATTTATTGAAGTCTTAAGCCATGTCTTTCAGTACTGAAATTATGAGGCATTTTTCTGAGATGACAGCTAAATATGCGACCACTGCAGCTGTGTGGAAATCAACGAAGTTTTAAACATTGTGAGGGGACACTTTTAAAGTCTTAAACCACGACTATCCGCACTGATATATGATGAGAAATCTCGTAAAAGCAATGGCAGCAAATTAACATCGCAGTGTGAAAATTTAAAACAATTGGACAATGGGAAGGGAGTTTATTCCCTTTGCCAAAATTTGATGCCATGGTTACTTGGTTAGGCCCTACTCACAAATTAATAATCCATTTATTGATCCATCTCCTGCTGAATAGACTTTTGACAATGTCAAATTCAAGATACGAATAGGTAGCTCTCAGAATAGCAAGATCCAGCAAACCTCGCACAATTGCAAAATGCAGTTTTCAAATTATGATGGGAATTGCATAAAATCGACAATGGAAAAAAATGCGGTGAATAGGGGTGACACTATCATTTTTCCTGTTGGGGGTCGTCACAACTTTCGAGATGTCACCAAGGGGTCGCCGTACCAAAAAGGTTGAGAACCGCTGTGCTATTGCATACAATAAATAAGCATGCATGCATGGTCAGACTGACAATGATAATTACATATGCGAATCAATCCGGAGTCCTTCATTAGAGGTTTGTTTATATACGCATGCATGTGCGCGGCATGACTATGTCTATACTTGATCATAATTGGTCTGTTTTTTGAAGACATTGTTATGAGGATATAGGGCAGCGGTGCCATTGACCCCAGAAGCAACGGTGCCATTGACCCACAGAAGCAACGGTGCCATTGACCCACAGAAGCAACGGTGCCATTGACCCACAGAAGCAACGGTGCCATTGACCCACATAAGCAACGGTGCCATTGACCCACAGAAGCAACGGTGCCATTGACCCACAGAAGCAACGGTGCCATTGACCCACAGAAGCAACGGTGCCATTGACCCACAGAAGCAACGGTGCCATTGACCCACAGAAGCAACGGTGCCATTGACCCACAGAAGCAACGGTGCCATTGACCCACAGAAGCAACGGTGCCATTGACCCACAGAAGCAACGGTGCCATTGACCCACAGAAGCAACGGTGCCATTGACCCACAGAAGCAACGGTGCCATTGACCCACAGAAGCAGCGGTGTCATTGACCCACAGAAGCAACGGTGCCATTGACCCACAGAAGCAACGGTGCCATTGACCCACAGAGGCAGCGGTGTCATTGACCCACAGAAGCAACGGTGCCATTGACCCACAGAAGCAACGGTGCCATTGACCCACAGAAGCAACGGTGCCATTGACACACAGAAGCGGACACGTTGCGCTTGTGTATACAAACGTATACTACACGCGGTTGGGGTCTGCATGCAGGTGCACGGCCGATACAGCTGATCGTGAATGTATAAGACATCCCAGGAGAGCGATATGCAAAGTTATCTATCTCAGTATATAAACAAACCAACTCTGCTCCCTGAAGTGATCTCTGTGCGTTTGACTATATGCATGCTTGCGGTCTGTGTACTCTTGTATCTATATATATACACATGCAACTTATGTATGTGTAGATCAGCGGTTCTCAACCTTTTTGGTACGGCGACCCCTTGGTGACATCTCGAAAGTTGTGACGACCCCCAACAGGAAAAATGATAGTGTCACCCCTATTCACCGCATTTTTTTCCATTGTCGATTTTATGCAATTCCCATCATAATTTGAAAACTGCATTTTGCAATTGTGCGAGGTTTGCTGGATCTTGCTATTCTGAGAGCTACCTACAGTACTAGTTTCGTTACTGGACCCCCTCCGGCCCTAACGACCAGCTAACCCTGCCGTACGTGTAACGTTATGCGGCGTGAACGTTGCCACGAGAAAATAGCTAACGGCTGCCGAAAGTACGTTATTCACGCCGGGTTAGGACCTTAAACGCGAGCGAGTAGCTCAGAGGTCGACCAGAGTGAGTCTTCTAACTCCCCGGGAGACCGTAATTATGAAGACATTAGCCGGGTGTCAAAGATAAACTAATTAATGCCATCTGCTCTATACATGTACATGTACATGTGTACGCTTGAATGCATGTCAATAGCCACGTTGCCGCTGTGCAGTCTGGATCAGTTCAACTACGGCTGAAGCACGTAGGCCTACAATGTACATGTACATGTACATGTTGGGAGTGCTTCTGAGTAGACGGTGACTTGAAGGGGCGCTATAAAAATTGATTAAATTATAATTATATCATATATTATTATATTATATATTATATTATTATATTATATTATATATAATACATACACACATACTTACATACATACATACCTACATACATACATACATGTACATGCATACATGTACATACATACATGTACATACATACCAACAGCAAAAGTGACTATAGCAGACAGAGCTGGCCCAATTCGCAGAACCTGTCTATACACATATATTTTTATGTATATATGTATACATGTACATACATACATACATACATACATACATACATACATACATACATACATACATACATACATACATACATACATACATACATACATACATACATACATGTACATACATACATACATACATACATACATACATACATACATACATACATACATACATACATACATACTAACTTACGTGGATGCATAATTATATGCATACCAACAGCTACAATGTATGGTGACTATGGCAGACTTCCAGGTGGTCCGTTTAGCAGGACTTTTCTATACATACTGTACATACATGCATATATACAGTGTATACATGCATAGATACATACATGTATATACATGCATAAATACATGCATGCACACATACATTTATACATGCATGCATAAATTCACATATACGTGCCTGCATACATGTACTTACATGTACATACCAACGACTATACGTGTAGTTACTTAGGCAGACGATAAACCTATAATGTATAGATGTAATTGGTCGATTTCTCCAGAGTGTACCTCGACTACACAGGGTATAACTTTTGAAGGGTAGGGGCCACCATCATAATCTATACGTCAAAATGTGCGGAAATGAACCCCCTGCAGCTACCTAAAAGGGCATAATAGTATATTCCATTCGCAACAAGTTTGTATTTTGCAAAAACCTAGGGGGTGTCAACCACCACCACCCTAGTAGCCCGAGGTTTATGTCTTTCCGTGATACCCAAGAGGAACTGGACTCCACCTACTCACCATCCTTATGTAAATTAGCCCGAGACATTCCATTGGTCAATCGCTCGAACTCTTGTCGTGTCAATCACCCTAAATCGGTAGGCTATGGTGAACACCACTGCACATGATTTTGTTCCATTTTTCTGTGACCTAGACATTTATGAAATCTAGACAAGCTATAATGCCCACACTACACTTTTTCTCTTAATCTTAGAACAATAATGGCTGGATTAGCTCGTTTTTCGGTGGATGAGAGAATGCGCATGAAAAAACTAACAGGATACAGTTGCAGTGCTATTGCGGAAATTATTAATCGTGATCGCCCTGAGGGTAGATTGTGTACATCTAGCGGAGTACGGAAATGCCTTAAACGCATCAAGAGACCCGCGAAACAACCACGCGTGTACAAGTGTCTACTAGGACCATCAGCTTTAGCCTTGATAGATGGTGAGGTCGACCAGGACCGCGAGATCAGTGCCCGTGAATTGCAGCAGCTGTTGGAGAAAAGATTGAATGTCCGGGTTTCTGAAAGCGTGGTTGTCATCACCCAATTGACCTTCAAAGTTTTCTCCCGTTTTTTCCCTTGTGTTCAGTAGCGTAGCCTACACCTAGCCTAGTCACTGTATTTCGTTATCTAAAGCTAGGGTATAAATCTCTAAAGTTCTTAACTTGTTCAATTACAACAAAGCTCTGTTTCTTGTATTTTCTTCTTCTTCGTTCATAACACACGCAGATAACACAACAATAGATCAACGACGACAAACGCTTGAATTCTACGACAGCAGCGCAACTATATTATTATCTAACTCCACTGTTCTCTAAAACGTCTTCTACTCTCTCTCTACTATCAACGCCTTCTTCTACTACTTCTTACACTGTCTGGGCGTACACTCTTCCCCTGGCCGCTCTGTCCTTCTCTCTGCCTCTCTTCGTGTATCTGTCCGTCTGTCTGTCTATCTCTCTCTCTCTCTCGCGCTCTCCGGCGACGGTCGGCCGAGCCGCGCTAAACTTTCCCGCCAGTCTGGCACCTGCAGGCCTAACTGTCTAGACGCTGACCTTGAGCTGGTCTAGTCGTACGCCTAAACATCAACTGACTAAATAGACTATACAAAATTAGCTCACATTACCTCCTTCCTTTCTTTTAAAGAGAGCTAATTATCTATAAAAATTAGCGAACGTACCTTAACTAAATAATGCAAATAGTCCATAACATAATACATCATAAAATATCTTATACTACAATCTAGACAGACAATCAGCTACTACATTCAATTTACCTTTCTTATAGTTCAATAGAATGTCAAAATTTTGCAATGATAAAGACCATCTGACTAATTTAGCAGATTTCGACATTGATTCAGTCAAATAAACTAAAGGGTTATGGTCCGTAAACACATTGATTTTAGAACCAATAAGAATTTCTTTCAACTTGTTTAAAGCCCATATGATCGCATAGGCTTCCTTCTCAATCGTCGCCCACCTCCTCTGGGTATCTGTCAGCTTCTGACTGATAAATGAAACGGGACGTTCTATCCCTTCCTCGTCCATCTGAGATAGGACCGCTCCCACAGCAAAATCACTGCTATCACAGTACAAATTAAATGGTTTCCCAACCTCAAACATATATAGAATCACATTTGATAAAACAATCTGCTTAAGGGAATCAAAGGCTTACTGATGTGCATCAGTCCAAACAATGTTATCAGGTACTTTCTTGCTAGTCAAGTCTGTTAATGGTTTAGCAATTTCAGCAAAATTACAAATAAACTGTCTGTAAAATCCAAAAAATCCTAAGACTTGCTTCACTTCCTTCCTAGTTTCAGGTTTCTTCAAATTAATTAAACTGTCAATCCTGTCTGGATTCATCATCTTCTTCCCTGATCCTATGAGGTGACCGATGAACTTCACCTCACTCTTACCAAACACACATTTCTTCAAGTTCAATGTTACATTATGCAGTCTTATTTGTTTCAAAAATAATTCCAAATGTTTCAAATGAATGTCCCAATCATTAGAATGCACTGCAATGTCATCAACATAAGGTTCAGTAAAATCATGAATCGGTTGCAAAATCATATTTATCGCTTTTACAAAAGTCCGTCCTGAGTTAATCATTCCAAAAGGGACACGCGTAAATTCATACAGTCCATTATGTGTAACGAACGCAGTCTTCCATTGGTCACTCTTTTTCACAGGACAAGTCCAATATGCACTGCGACAGTCCAGAACAGAAATGAACTTGGATTTTCCAACTTTGCTCAAGACATCGTTGACGATTGGCATAGGATATCGACAATTTTCAGTAAAAGAGTTAATGTACCTGTAGTCACAAGCCAATCTCAAGGATCCATTCTTCTTTTTGACGATGACAAGTGGACTTGCCATTCTGCTTGACGATGGTTGAATAATGTTTTCTTTCAGCATCTCTTGTATTTGTTTTTCCACTTCTGCTCGGTATATTAATGGTATTCGATATGCCATGAATTCTTTTTCGCGAAAGTCTGGTCTCAGCACCACTTCGTGTTCTACCAATGTACATAATCCAGGTTTGTCTGAGAATCTGTCTGCATATCGATTCAGTACATCAAGTAATTGTTTCTGTTGTTCGCTGGTCAGATGTCCAATTTGTTCGTAATCCAATTGAAGTGACTTCTGTTTTGTCTCTGAATAGTCTTCCTTCAGTGGTATTTCTACCACTGATCCAAATTCTTCATCCTCTTCCACAATCAGACCACAAGACAATGTTCTCGTAATGAACTTCCTCATCTTGTTAGCATGAATAATCCGTCGACCGTTTTCGTTCATGTCCACCAGATACGAATATTTGGATCTTCTTTGCAGGACCTTGCATGGACCATGCCATCGTGAGATCAATTTATTGGTTGACGTAGGATACAGCACGATGACGTTCTCTCCTGGCTCGAATTCTTTATCTTTTGCTCTTTTGTTGTATTGACTGGCGTACTGTTTTTGCTTTTCTCCAGCACAACTCTCGGCGAATGTCAAGGCCTTTTCCATGTCGGCTCTTAAATTTTTCAGGTATTTTGCCGGTTGCACTCCAATGTTCGGTGGTAGATTTATTTCTTTGGTCCAGCTTTCTTTAAGGATGGTGAGTGGCCCTCTCGGCAACTTTCCATAGACCAGCAAATACGGTGCCACTCCTGTAGTTGCGTTAGGCACTTCTCTCAATGCCCATACTGTAAATGGAATAATTTTATGCCACTGTCTCGGATTTTCCACAACGACATGATGAATCATTTTCTTGAACGTTTGATTCCATCTCTCCACCAATCCTGCCGCTTCTGGATGTCCTGGCGAATCGAATCGAGGACAACACCCCATCAGTTTCAGAAATTCTCTTGTTAGCCTGGCTGTAAAATTCGTCCCCCTGTCGCTCGTGATCACTGACGGAACTCCCACATCCATGAACAGCTTCATCAAAGCTTCGCATACAGCCTTCGCGGTCAATGACTTCATCAAGAATATTGTCGGCCATCTCGTACATGAGTCCACGATGCACAAACAATACTTATGCCCTGCTGCTGAAGTCGGTTCGATCGGTCCTACGACGTCCATGGTCATTCTTCTGAACGGCACATCCTCTCTTGGTATTGGTGTAATCGGCACTCGATCCATCACCAAACTTCGTGCTTTCAGCTGACACTTCTCACAGGACTTGCAGAACTTCACCACATCTCTACGCATTCTTGGCCACACAAAGGACAACTTGATACGTTCCCTTGTCTTCTCTTCTCCCAAGTGTCCGCCAAATACTGACTCATGTGCTAATTCCATCACCTGAATTCTTCTTTCCTTCGGCAACACCAACTGATACACCAACTGGTCCAACATTTGATGCTTCTTATACATCAACCCATTCACCACACTAAACTCTGATCCTTTGTCTTCAGCTATCTTCCACCACGACCTCAGTGACTCGTCATTTCTCTGCTGCTCTTCAAATTTCATTGCGTCTGCCAATTGTCTTTCATCACTCGTATTCTCGGCAAACAAATCCCTCATACTCGTGTCCATTTCACCATCACTTCCAGAATCATCATAATCATTATCACGTTCACATGCAACCATCTCTTCTTCAATTTCATTGTTTCCGGATGTTATTCCTTCTTCTTCTTGAATGCTTTGTTCATCATCGCTTTCTGTATCCTCATCTAGCAAACTTTCATTTGACTTTTCCTCTTCTCCTTCTTCCACTTCATTTCTCCGACTCTGTGCTCTTGTAGTCACATTCGCTTGCAATTCTCCTTGTAATACATTCACTGGTGGAACCTCTTTCAGTTCTGCGATTATCTCCGGATGCAGCAAGAACTTCTCTTTGTTATCTTTGCACAAGACTGCCGGAATGCTGGCACACACTAAGGTTAAATATGGCGCGATATTTACTCCCTTGTCTTTCCAATCTCCTCCTTCGTTATGACAACTCATCCGCACTTCGATTTTCACCAACTTAGCTGGAATGGGTTCTCCAGCCACACATTGCAAATGTACTCTGCCAATTTCTTCCACTGTCGCTCCTTTCAACAATTCCTCATTGATTACTGGAATCTCTGTACCAGAGTCGATCAGTGCTCTGACTTGCACGGGATGACAACTGTCATCATTTCCACGTATCTCTACATTGACATGCTGTAGTAAAGACTTCTTTGTACGTTGACACTCATCTTTGCTTTCTGTTTCTCGACCAGCATCTTTAATTGGAGCAGAATTTACTATTTCTCTCTGTATAGCAAATTGAGGCGTGCACTTCATCACTGACTTCACTTCCGTTTCGCGGTTGTCTTGTTCTTCATACTGATTCGGTGCATTCCTTACTTGTATCTGATTTACTCTGAGATTTTCTGCACTTCGAGTAAATCTATTTCTCAGATTTGTCGTTCTTGGTGGTGCTTTGCAATCCTTTATCAGATGTCGGTCTGACTGACAATTATGGCAACGTTTCTTAATAATCCCTCTCTGTTCAGTGTTCTCCCGCCTGTAATTGTACGCTGTATTGTTTTCTCTTTGGCGTCCCATCACTGGAATTCGACTGTACATTTGTCTGTCACCCGTTGCTTCTCTTCTATCTTGACCAAACTGTCTTCCAGGAGCACCATCATTCCTCGCTTCGTTATTTCTGGCTTGGTTTCCTGTTTCTTTGTTATTACTATTCCACCTGGGTTGCTTCGAACTATTACCCCATGCTTCATATCTCGGTTTGTCTTGAAACATTAGACCAATTCGATTGTTCACGTGCACGTCTGCGAGTTCTGCAACATTACTGGCTTCCAAGCATTCAGTACCCTCCTTTGCTAGTACAAACTGTAGTGGACCCGGTGGTAGACATTCTTTCAATTTATCCGCCACCAACAGATCAAATAACTTCTCGTAGCTTTTACCCACTCGCCTACTTCTGACATAATAGTTCAACAGGTTCTTTAATCTTGCTGTAAACATCGTGTATGTTTCTTCCGCCGTTTTCCTCGCATCTCCAAATCGTGATCGATATTCTCTCGCTGTCAATTTGAATTCTTTCAGTAAATGTTCTTTCACTATGTCGTAATCGTCTAGATCATCGAAAGACAATCGATTCAACACCGTTCTTGCTCTTGGCGTCATTAGTGGCAACAGCAATTTGACCCAAAACTGCTTTTCCACCGTAAAACTGTTGAATGCATTCTCAACTGTCTCAAAATATAATGGCACCTCCATCATATCATATGGCATCTTAGGTAATACGTGTTTCATTGCATCACCTATCTTTTTAATCTTGGACACCATTGTCTCACTTTCTCTGACCCTGGTTCGTTCTGACTCTTCACGACTTCTTCTTTCGTCTTCATTTCGTTCCCTCAGTCTATTTTGATCTTCTACCCTACGCAGTTCTTCTTGTTCTATCTTTTGCTGCAACAATTCTAACTGTCTTCTACGTTCCTCCTTTTCTATAGCCATTTCTCGGAGCTGAGCTTCCTTAAGAGCGAGTTTCTTTTGTTCTAATTCTAATTGTTCTTCCCTTTCTCTTTCCGCTTTTTCCAAATTTTCTTTCTCCATTTTCAATTCTTCCTGTCGAATCTCTTCGGCTCTTTGTAATTCTGCCAAACGCATGGCTTCTTTGTCTTCCTCACGCATCTTTTGCTCTTCGATCTGTTGTTTTCGTATTTCTTCATCACTTTTCCTTGCCCTCTCGTATTCTATCATCAATTCCATTCTTCTTCGTTCTGCTTCGTCACGATCTTTTTTCATTTGTTCTAGCAGAAGCTGGAACTGCTGCTTCTGCATCTGTATCTCTTCTTGTCTCATCCTTTCTGCTTGTTCTGTTCTTACTTTTTCCTCTTGTCTCCGTTCTTTCTCTTCTTGTTTCCTTTGTTCCTCTTTCTCTTTCTCCTCCTGTCTCCGTTTCTCTTCTTTCTCTTTCTCTTCTTGTTTTTGTTCTTTCTCCTCTCGTCTCCGTTGCTCCTCTTTTTCTTTCTCTTCTTGTTTCCGTTCTTTCTCTTCTTGTCTGCGTTGCTCCTCTTTTTCTTTTTCTTCCTGTCTACGTTTCTCCTCTTTTTCTTTCTCTTCTTGTCTGCGTTGCTCCTCTTTTTCTTTTTCTTCCTGTCTACGTTTCTCCTCTTTTTCTTTCTCTTCTTGTCTGCGTTGCTCCTCTTTTTCTTTCTCTTCTTGTTTCCGTTCTTTCTCTTCTTGTCTGCGTTGCTCCTCCTTCATCATCATAAATTGCATCAACGCCTCCATAGACATAGCCTGTGGTTTCTCCTCAACGCCACCTACAGCGCCTTTCTCTTCAGCTTCCTTTAGCCACACCTCTGCTAGGGCTCTCATCAAATTTTCCCTTGACATCTCTTCGACTTCTTCTACGTCGAGACCCTCTTCCATTAATAACTTTATTAATCGAGCAGAAGACATCTTCTTTATACTCGCTTGCTTTTGTTCCGTAAGTTTCTCCATCTTACTTTCTTACTTCAACTGATTTGCGTGAAGAAATCGAGGGAGTGACTATGCTTTCTGCAATTGGCTGACTTTACTTCTTATGGCTTGTTTATACAAGGAGCGAGTTTTGTATACCTCTCTCTGGCGTTGTCGTAATGTTATTCGTATACCCGTTGTATCTTCTCACCAGTTGTTCGGATGCTCCGTTTCCTTCTCCCGTTTGGTCGGCTCCTCAGATTAATTCGATATTCACCTTCAATTTACGGACGGTGAATATTCCGAAAATTGACGTCGAAAATGCTTCGTAAGCAAAATCCACCGTAGATATTCCTCCGACTGAAAATATTCCTCCAATTGAAAATATTCCTCCAAATGAAAATATTCCTCCGATTGAAAATGTTGCTCCAATTGAAAATATTCCTCCAAATGAAAATATTCCTTCAATTGAAAATATTCCTCCAATTGAAAATATTCCTCCAATTGAAAATATTCCTCCAAATGAAAATATTCCTCCGATTGAAAATATTCCTCCAAATGAAAATATTCCTTCAATTGAAAATGTTGCTCCGATTGAAAATATTCCTCCGACTGAGTTCACTATCCCAACGTCCGTTGCTTGAATTCAGTATCCCACCGCTTCTACCAAAAATGTCAACACCCAATTGACCTTCAAAGTTTTCTCCCGTTTTTTCCCTTGTGTTCAGTAGCGTAGCCTACACCTAGCCTAGTCACTGTATTTCGTTATCTAAAGCTAGGGTATAAATCTCTAAAGTTCTTAACTTGTTCAATTACAACAAAGCTCTGTTTCTTGTATTTTCTTCTTCTTCGTTCATAACACACGCAGATAACACAACAATAGATCAACGACGACAAACGCTTGAATTCTACGACAGCAACGCAACTATTATTATCTAAACTCCACTGTTCTCTAAAACGTCTTCTACTCTCTCTCTACTATCAACGCCTTCTTCTACTACTTCTTACACTGTCTGGGCGTACACTCTTCCCCTGGCCGCTCTGTCCTTCTCTCTGCCTCTCTTCGTGTATCTGTCCGTCTGTCTGTCTATCTCTCTCTCTCTCTCGCGCTC
>OX457040.1:46860018-46882518 GCA_949752735.1 Lumbricus terrestris
GGTCCAAAAGTTAAGCAAGGCCATCAAAATACACAGTATTGATGCCAATTTCGCTGTAAAAGTCGACTCTAATTTCAACTCCCAAGGTGAAAATTGAGCAGTAGACGATATGGACGCCTTGCATCGCTGCCACATGGTTAAATTCGTCTCCTGCGTATCTTCTCAAAGCCTTCTATTGCGTTAACTTACTGCTGTTTGTGAGTTGGAATAAATGAACATGAATATTGTCATTTTGGATAAAAAGTTAAAAACCAAAGGCATGAAAAAAATCTGGTTGGTTGATTCAACAAACACTTTTTTGCAATGAAAGTCCTTTCTTATCACTTAATTAAAAAATTTCGGTGACTCGGAAGTGCTTTTGTTTAACCATTCCCAATGCTCAAATTTCCAGTGTTTAGTGTATACAAATAGAAAACAACTGGGTTGAGCCTGATGCTCTTTAGAGCTGGTTCATCGTTGTGTCGACATGTGAGGTGAGGTATACGGTAGAGTAGTGTTCAGAGGGCGCAAAATGTTTGCTTTGCCTGGGCGCCATTTTGGCTATAGGGCTGGTGCCGCATGACATTCTCCTCCTAAACGTCTCCCCCCGAAAACTCTATTTCGAAGCACATGCAGATTCTTCCCCGGCAGAACCGCTTGAGAATAAATTCGCCCACCCCCCGGAGACCATACACGATATCTGAAGTTAAGTATTCGGGAGAGAGATTATTTCATCTCCGCTTAAATAAAGTATTCCAGTTGAACGCAAAATAAGCTACAGTTTACTTGGTATTTAGCCCATTAAAGCTAGCAGGTTAAACCGCTAGATTACGTTACTAATTATTTTTACAAGACATAGGCCTACATTCCTTGCTGAAGGCTTATCAAAAAACTTGTTCCAGTATATAGAAGTCTATATATAAGCTTACATAATATATATATATACAGAATTACCGAGAGAAAACGTCAATTCAACCAGAGGAGACTCTGTTTCGAAGGAGACTTCATATCGTGATACCGGCTCTGATCACGGCTGCATGAGGCATTACAATATTTAGCTAGAAAACAAGTTTGCTAAAATATAGCCTATATAAAACATAGTTTTCACTGTTTATCAGAGTAAGAAACATACACTATACATTATATACTGCATGCACACGTCTGCATGCAGTCTGCATACTGTATTATTAGCCTACATACGTGTGCAATTGTTTCCTTGGATCAGAAGACATGTATCTTTCTGCAGTCATCACCTGTGACAGAGGACGAGAGTGACAGTGATCGAGACTTCGCTGCAGGTCAATGGACCGTCAATATAGTATATATTATAAATGCATATGTATGTATGCATATTAGCGTGGTCCACAAAAATTATTTTTCAAATTTCCTTGACGGTACCCTCTCGTTTTGTTGCCTTGCCTTATTAGTGAATAAGTGTAAAATTTCAGCCTGATTGATTGATATTTAGTGGTCGCGCAATGCTCCTGACTTTTCACCATTCGTGACAATGCCGAAATATAATCAAATAACAGCATTAAAAGCATATGGACAAGGATTCTTTTAGAATTTAGATTTTTTTAAATAAACTGATCATTGTAGACTGCATAAGAGATTGAGTGGCATATAGATGTACTGAATGCCGATATAAAGCTAATAATTTAGTCATAAAATAATTTTTTTAAATTATAGCAATGGCAGCCATAATTATGCTGAACATAGGGTTTTCGATTGTTGGAGACTCAGCAGAATGCCTAACGCATACTTCATTGCGTCAAGGAACTGAGCTCTGTGCTCAGATACAACCTGCATTATATTTCTTCCCTTCATTTTTAGTGATGGATGATTTGTTTTCTTGAATGAGTTTAACAACCCCTCTCGGCATTGACGTTTACAACCCTGACACTCTTTGTGCACTGTTTTGCCTTCTGACAATCCTGATTTTGTTTTCATTGTTTGGCATCAATCTCATTTAGGAACTCACATGGCGGTTCTACTACCTGTAGGAAGTTCAAAGGTTTCACCGTCCCAAGATCTTTCCACCTGCAAAGACATGGCTCACCTGCAACTTGAATGTGTGTTTAAGGCGCTCTTTTCGTTCTTGAATTTGAGATGCCTTGACCATCTTTTGCTGGACATGTTGCATGGTTGATGGCTGTGTCTAAAAAGACCAAGGCTACTGACTTCTCACACACATGATTATTACAAATCCTTAGAAAGAGCTTTGGTGGTTGCTGCAGAAATGACACAATTTGTTTTTGAACGCTTTGTACATGAAGATATACTTCAGAATTCGAAGGTCGCTGGATGGTGTTGTTATCGGGTTTGGACAAGACATCATGCTTCTGTGCATGCCAGACTAGGAAACAGGTTGATGTCTCTAACTGACATTTCTTCTGGTCAGAAAGAAGGAATTGTTCTTTGAACATCAAGACTCTGATGGAATACAATACATTTGCCATCCATCGGAAGTTCGAACCTGCCGTGGGGCAGATAACATGAAGAAAAAATACTCTATAGCCACAATCTTTCAACAGAATCACAACAGTTTGTCTTGTTTTTCACCTTTGCCACGACCTAACCTTTGCACTCCGAGTAATTAATTCACTTCATACATGCATCTTTGATACCAGTAGCCATAGGCGTAGACTTGGTCCAGAAGTTGAGGTGAGGGACGAATGAGCGGCCGAAGGACGATCGCCGATCGACGGCTGAGTCATCGACGACATTTTCATCGACCATAATTATTTTTGACGCCCTTTTTAGTCGTTTTGTCGAAATCTAATGAAAATATACTATTATCCCAACCTAAATGGTTGATGACCTTTTTTCTACCCTACTTATATTTTAACCGATTTACCGATATTATCCTAACACTCTCGAAATTTCTGATGCTATTTTTGGTATATTTCTGAACTGTTGGGAGATATGAGCATGTGTTTGTGGTGAGGGGGAGCGGTCAACCACCGCAAACATTGGTGGACCGTGCCCATAAGTCTCCGCCCATGCCAGTAGCATGCTGGCAATCTATCAAATAGCTGCTTTGCAGTATTATACCAGGAGGGATGTTCCCATCCATCGAAAGCATTGCTATCAACTTAGCAACAGGTACATCCGTAAGTTTATCCCTTCCCTCTTATTATTTAAAAAATGACCCAAAGGCCATGTATACCCTTGTTTTACAAAGGTATTTGATTAAAAGAATAATAACATCAGCTTCTCTCTACAGATCGAAGTAAGCAATGTGTGTATGACAACCTTTATCACTAAATCACAAACGAATGTTGAAATAATGTACAGTTGGGGGTGCTGCAATATATCTCACCTTGTCGCGCGACCTCTAAACTTTGAGCAATTTCAATAAAATTTGGTAGGAATCATTGACACATGATGCATAACAGAATAAAAGGGTACCGTCACGAATTTTTCAAACTTTATTTTTCCCCATAGCTTTGTGGACCACACTAATGCATATATTATGTATATAATGTTTCTATATACGACGACGACAACGCAAACGACGTTTAAATGTTTCCGTGAAAGTTTGAGTAAATCTTCATAGCACTCGAAAAATCCATTTGCTCTCTCTTCAGCAGACGTGTGCGTGTGTGTGTGAGTGTGTGTGTGTTTGTATGTGTGTGTGCGTGCGTGTGTATGCATGAGCGGCCAATGCGTCGTGTATACACAGTCTAATTCCGTCATCGTCTTCTGTACATAACCACAAGAAGAATAAGAAGAAGAAGAAGAAACAGCAGATGGAATCTTTCGGAAGCGAGACACAGCAAGAGATTAGAGAGTCGAATGATAGCGGAATATTTATGAAGGCGTTCCAGCGTTTAAACGTTCCCCGATGAGCATGCGCTGGTTCACTGTCGTCCGCTGACCATGCAATGCAAACAACTGTTATCTTCTACTGAGCAGAGAACCAATCTATGACGTCGCCTCCTAATCGTTAGCAGGCGACGTCACGCCATCCATTCTCCGATGATACATCCTCCTCCTGCCTGCTTCTCGGTTCCACGAAATTCGTTCCTGTATATATGCTAGTTCCGTATTCGGTTCCTCGTTCCTCACGAGACTCAATGGCAGCCTGCAGTACCGTATGCACTTGGTCCAGGGATGATACTGGCGTTGCCGTACCCGACGAAGCACTTTCAACTCGCCACGTGTACTCACTACTCAGTGTATCATAACCAACATAGACTTTCTTCGCAAAGTGCTATAGAAACGCTTAAAAATTAAGACATGTGGATAGAGACATGTAATAATTATAGGACTGACTCTTATAAAAAAATGTGCTGCATATATTTAATGGTAGGCCTATTATAGTGCATACGACTCTATTCAAAATAATAAATCATTTTGAAATATGTTTAAATTAATTTTTTTTTTAAATGAGTAATTGCTATTTTCATGAACCTCACCTAATGTCATTTTCCTGATATCCGTGCACGCATAAGACACCTTTCTGACCTATACTTGAAAGCTGCACGGCGCATAGTACTAATTTTTCAAAACGAGTTGCTTACTGTTAAGAACTGAATGACTGCAAGAAGCCATCAGGCTAATGGAATCCAACCGTAAATGGTAATTGCACTGCACTATAGTATTAACCAGAGCGAGCTTTCTCGAGGAAAGATGTACCTGCATCGCCTCGTATGCAATTCATGCACTCATGTCCCTGGTATACTATATAGCACGTGTTGACGGTGTTGTGTTTATACCTCGGTTATGATACCGTGCTGCGGGGAATCGTTTAGGCCTATATGCATCTTTCCTATATATAGTGTGCCGAGTGCAAATGCATAGGCCTACATCTAAACGCCGACAGTTAAGCTGCTTTATATAGCGACCGCATGGCCTCGACCAGGGTGTCAACTGTCAAATGAATTGTGCGTGTGAGATCCTTCACCATGTAGACTATACCGCTGTCCGTTTTCATGGACCCACATCATTTTTAGGTACCTGTGTCTGGACCATAAATTTTGCCACAAATTTAAATCTCTGAGATAAGACGCCATTGAGAGTCGAACCGGGCAAAATAGTAGGCCCTATAGGAGTGAAAATATTGATAGGGCTTCCTAATTCCTGTGCCACTAGATCTCCTATCCTCGATCAAAGAACCACCGACAGCGGCATCGCATCTCGTTGATATCCACAAAGACGACCTTTATGCATGCTTTGGAAATTGACCTGCATGCAGCGAAGTTTGTTGACTTTGTGGACACATCATGACGTCATCAGTTGATAATCATTCATAAACAAGTTCTGAGATCATTTCCTACAGTGTGGAGACAGACAGCACTCCACATCTATCTGGTGCTGATGGTCAGTGACTGCATAAATAGCTTCAATGGCTAATATTACAATGTGGAAATTGCAAAAAATTAGTCGGGGAGTGGCATATAATCCCTCACCATACCCCTCTTTCTGCTCGGCGCTTCGGACGCTCGTTCGTTTCCCTAAAAAACTTGATTCCCAGATGAGGGACTAGATAACACATGCACTGCGTGGCGACTACACATTATAAATCCAAGATAAATAAGAAGTAAATAACAATAATAATTTCCTTTATTTAACAATAAGGTTACAGACCGCAACCGGTAACACTGTATATGGTTCTACAGTTATGCAAATGCAATTGAAACAATTCACAAGCACACAAATCACAAACACAAGTCTTAGCTACTAACAGAACTCTGACGACATGCAATACAATATTATAGATAGTTGTGAGAGATTTTCTAATTGGCAAGTATAGGGTCGTATAGTAGGGTTGCACATCGGAAAGTCGTGAGAATATATATACACATTATACAAGATATATCATAAAAGACATATATATATAAAAGACAAGAAAGACATATTATAACTTATGGTCGAATGAATATGTGGAGAAGGTCGTGAGAATTTATGACAAAGCTGCAGGCGTCTCTATAATGGACTTCTGATTCATCCGGAACGAAAGACATCGCATATTATATGGAATGAAATGTCGTAGACAAAATGCTGCAAAAGTCTAGATCAGGCTACGCAATGATGATGATGATAATCGCTCGATCCATGCAGTGAAGTGTTGCATATGAACAAATTGAACATGTCGCGACTTTTCATAGATCGTGAATCAGCATAAGTTGACAAGATCGTCTTCTCTTCTAAATGAGTCTGTCAAGCTTTGTTCGCTGCCTTAAGATAAATTATATGCCTTAATATGCTGAACAAAGACAATGCAAGACACGTTCAAACGCATTCCTTCCTCCTTGTATATGCTTGACCTACTATTGCATGCAATAAATAAGCATGCATGCATGGTCAGACTGACAATGATAATTACATGTGCGAATCAATCCGAATCAATCTGGAGTCCTTCTTTAGAGGTTTGTTTATATACGCATGCATGTGCACGGCATGACTATGTCTATACTTGATCATAAGTGAAGGTCTGTTTTTTGAAGACATTGTTATGAGAATATAGGGCAGCGGTGCCATTCACCCTCAGAAGCAACGGTGCCATTGACCCACAGAAGCAACGGTGCCATTGACACACATAAGCAACGGTGCCATTGACCCACAGAAGCTGATACGTTGGCTTGTGTATACAAACGTATACTATACACGGTTGGCGTCTGTGTATACTGCAGAGCCTGCAGGTGCAAGGCAGATACAGCTGATCGTGAATGTATAAGACATCCCAGGAGAGCCATATGCAAAGTTATCTATCTCAGTATATAAACAAACCAACGCTGCTCCCTGAAGTGAACTCTGTGCGTTTGACTATATGCATGCTTGCGGTCTGTGTACTCTTGTATCTATATATATATATACACATGCAACTTATGTATGTGTAGATCTGTATATACATGTATATATATTTGGGTTGGTGCATGCATAGACCTCGTAATATGTATACATTATGGAGCCTACGATTCTGAATGCAGCAAAATTATAAAAGCTTTGTCCACACCACACAGAAAACAAACGTTTGTTTACGAAAAATTCCTACAGGGTGCGCCAAAAAAAAGACCCCCCTAGTTTTTTGCCAATATTTTGACCAAAAGTAGGAATTTCCAAATGAAATTTTACAGGCTTATAGACAATTCATATTTACAAATTATGGCCAGATTTCATCAAAATATTTCAAACGGAACAAAAGTTATATCACTTTTAGTGAGGTCACCCCCGTTTTTTGACAATTCAAAAACGAAGCGCAAAAAAATTAGGTTTTTTGCCAAAATCTTGGCCAAAAGTCAGAATATCGAAGTCAAATTTTTCAGGCCTATAGACAATTCATACCTGCACATGGTGTTCAGATTTCATCAAAATATTTCAAACAGTACAAAAGTTATACCACTTTTAGTGAGGCCACCCACCTTTTTTGACGATTCAAAAACGAAACGTGACAAAAAGTAACAAAAACACGATTTTATTAAGTCTTATCTCAAATAACTGTTGTCAAATGAACTTGGTAGTGCTTCACAACTTGTGTTCAATGTGCCCACCACCAGTGCCAAAACTTCTTTTGAGTCCCTTTGCAAAGTTCTTGATGGACCTGTTGATTAATCTGACAGATTCCTTATTTACCAATTTGATTGTCATCTTGCTAAGTGACTTCTCAGTGACGCGCAGCTATGCTGGTGCCCTGTTTTTTTAAATGGTAATAATAATGATCATCTGGCAATATGAAGGCTATTTGATAACAATTATTTAAGATGAGACTTAATAAAATCGTGTTTTTTGCTACTTTTTGCTGCGTTACGTCTTTGCATCGTCAAGAAATGGTAGGTGGCCTCACTAAAAGTGGTATAACTTATGTTCTGTTTGAAATATTTTGATGAAATCTGACCATCATGTGCAGATATGAATTGTCTTTAAGCCTGTAAAATTTCATTTCGATATTCTTATTTTTGGCCAAGATATTGACCAGAATAATTAGATTGGTTTTTTGATACTTTTTGTTGCGTCGCGTTTTTGAATCGTCAAAAAACGGTGGGTGACCTCCCTAAAAGTGGTGTAACTTTTGTTGTGTTCGAAATATTTTGATGAAATCTGGCCATCATGTGTAAATATGAATTGTCTATAAGACTGTAAAATTTCATTTCGAAATTCTTACTTTTGGCCAAGATATTGGCAAAAAACCTAGGGGGGTCTTTTTTCGGCGCACCCTGTATATATAGATACGAAAGTTAATGTAATAAATGTATGCAGTTCTATCAATGGATTTGCGGGAACACATCATGCACGCTATAATATTACATGGCCATGCGACATAGGCTATATATATTATATAGCCTATATAATAGGCCTATAGGCTATATAGTCTATGTTTCTTATCTGCAGGCTTTAGCTCATGCACACCCTCAACTTAAACTGCGCTTCATTCTCTTTTCTCTGGCATCTACTCTATTCTGCTATGGATAAATCATATGCACTAAGAGTGCACTCAGAGTGCACTAAGAGTGCAGCATGCTGCACTTCTAGTGCTTTTTGGTATACATGGAAGTTCAGCATTCGATAATTATGGTATAGATAATGACATTCTAATAACCTCATCATGAAATTTTCGTTGATCTTACTGGCCTTCCTCTTCTTTGTTTTGCTCTGACCTTTATAGTTGTATAGTTCCTGTATAGTTCACAACATGTCTATTATGTAGTTGTATAATGTGTTTATTGAATTGCATATTTCTATTTGTCTTGATTGTTTACTTGCATTAATTATTCTGTTCTTGTACATTGTTCCCGCAGTGCGTTTGCAGGCGGTTCAATAAAGTATATACTTACTTACTTACTTATAACGTATCGTGCTCAAATGGCCATTCTGCATGCAGTGGTGAATACGTACGTAGGCCTACCTATATTAAATTTGAAGAACCAGTGCTCCATGTCAGTCTTTTAGCCTATAAATGTTTACAGCTGATATTCCTCTTCTCCTTGCTAAACATGCACTCGCATTCTGCAGAGTCACCTCAATAAGATTTGTGCCGGTGATGTCCAGGCCTTCGTTCCTGGCTCCTCTTCCCACCATGCATCTTCCTCTTTCCAAATCCAGCGAACGTCTTTATGCTGATTATCAATTGTTGCATGGATGTCCTCAACCTGTCTTTCGATAAACTCTTCCAGGACTCAAGTGTAGGCCCTATTTACCAAACTCCGTCTGGTTCCACTCCAATCGGTACTTATATATACACCGTGGTTCAAAAAAAAGTAAGCCAAATTGTTTTGCACATATCTTTAATACCTGATGACATATCACGCTAAAATTTTACAAATATTTAGAGAATTGGACCAAGAATATGATTCCAAAATTTCATGAGATAAAGTTGAACCGATAAAAAGATATGAATCTTTCAACTTCATATGCCGAAATTTCAGTTTACAAGCAATTTTCTGTTAGATTCAATGAAATGTAAGCCAAACTGTTTTTCTTACATCTCTAATGTTTGATGATTAATCATATTAAAATTTTCCCAATATTTGGAAAATCGAACCAAGAATAGGATTCCAAAATATCATTTCATAAATTTGAACGGATAGAAAGATATGGATATTTCAACTTCATCTCCCAAAATATCAGTTTTCAGCAAATCTGTTATGGTATTCGTTGCGGTTTCGGCGCTTGGTCGTTCTCAGCCCACAGAGCCAAGGAAGCCATCGAAATGCTGACAAGAGAGACGCCAGATTTCATAAATTTCATTTATCCCACATAATGGGCTCCGAACATCCCAAATTTGAATCCTGTCGACTATAAACCGCGGAGCGTGATGCAAGACCGAGTCTACCAGACAGCAATCCATGATATAAACGATCTGAAGCAACGCTTGTTTGAAGCCTGGGATCACCCGGACCAGAGGATAATCGGTGATGCTGTTGCTCAATGGCGCCAGCGCCTCCAGGCTTGCGTGCAAGCATGCAGCAGGAGGAGGACAATTTGAGCATCTTATTTAATTCAGTAATCAAACCATACTGTTGGAATAATATTGGTGGTTCATTTCTCTACATATCTGGAAAATCTAATGACTGATTAATCATCAGGCATTAGAGATATATGAAAAACAGTTTGACTTACATTTCATTGAATCTAACAGAAAATTGCTTGTAAACTGATATTTCCGGATATGAAGTTGAAAGATACATATCTTTTTATCCGTTCAACTTTATCTCTTGAAATTTTGGAGTCACATTCTTGGTCCAATTCTCTAAATATTTGGAAAATTTTAGCGTGATATGTCATCAGGTATTAGAGATATATGCAAAACAATTTGGCTTACTTTTTTTTTAACCACGGTGTATATAGCGCATGCAGCTTCTCGCTTGATTGCCCGCCTTCGTCACTTCATTCATTCATTCATTCATGTTCGTCTTCAATTATTGAGAAAACTTCATTGGTTGTCTTCATTTGCTAGGATTCGGTCTGCAATTCTCTCCTTGACTCCTTATAACCTAAAACGTTTGTGGGTCAGGTTCCATGCACGGTATACCTCTGTATACCTCTGAGATCTTACTAGAAACAGACTATTTCTGCTGCCACTGAACGCTCTCTGAACTCTTTAGACCGTCATGACCTTCTTGAAGCACGGTCTTGAACTGCTACAGTCCAACATCGTGCCCATGCCTCTGTTGGCCCTATTCGATGGAATGACATTCATGCTCTAACTATATGCGGGGCACTACTATTTCTGTCCGGCTTTTCTTTTTCGAGAGATTCTTCACACTGCATGGGAACGACTCTGATCATAATTTTATATAAGATATATATAGGCCTATTATATGCGATGATTTGGACTACTCAAACAAATTGCTTATCTATGCATATATGGGGTATACAGAATATCGGTCTCATTGTTGTATAGGCGACATTCGTATTTGTTTCCGTTGACTGTTATTGCAACATAGCAACGGATTGTATACAGATCTATTCACGATGACAAATTCTCCTATAGCAGAGGAATATTATTGAAACAAACAGCAAGCTGCATATATTATGTGTGGAGCGACAACGATGACTAAGCAAACAAATATAGATGATCCATTCATGTTCATAAATATATAGGCTATGGCCCTCCTAGTCCAATAACCATCGTCTTTTATTCCATGTGAATTCCCGACTGCGGACGCAAATTGCGACGACGTACAGACTGATATACAACGGCGGGATATTATACAGCGACACGTTTATTACTACGCTACTTTCAGGCGCTGTCATGAGACTGGAGGATCTCTCCGCTGAAACACAAACACGATAACAGCATTCCAGAAAACAGGTTGACCTTTGCTTGCAGGTTGAATGTCTCGAGATAGCGAACTGTAAATTTCACATAACGACCAGGAATCGAACCATGGAACGCAGCAGCGAAGAAGAGGTTGGACAATAATTTATTAAACAAGTGCATGCAATCCTCATAAATATTATTGTTGTTGACGATGCTTACAGTGAATATCCTTGCGAATAGCTCGTATAGGCCGAGGAGAACGGATACTAACCCCCCTCTTCGGACAAAGACCCCTGACAGAAGCTCCGGACAAAAGCCCCCATGGGTACGACATGAGTCTCCCCAGGGTAGGACATATTGTGTATCATTATTTGCAAAGTAACTAGACGTCAAAACTTTATATATAAGAAACATCTACAAGAAAAGTTTCTTTCATTAGTCGTCTAAAGTTTTTCATGAGTATGATTATGGTTCAAATATTCCATAGACGAATACTGTGTGTAATTATCTGGTGATAGGACAATTACCCCTGGACAGTTCCCCCCCGACAATTACCTTCTGGACAATTACCCCCATGCCAATTACCCCCCGGACAACTACATTTTAAACACTCATAAACTTGATAAACTCACGAATATTTCTAATCGGCGTTAACATTGCAATTGGTGGTAATATGGCTACTGTTGTTGTTTTCCAAATTTCAGGCACATACGAAAAGTCTTGATCGAGTTATAACTCTTATTGTTGGGGTCTACTTTTTATCGGAACACAGTGTGCCACACAACTGTTTATTACATTTAGCTATACATGACCAACGCTATAGTATATACACTATACAGGGTGGGTCATAAAAAGCACCCCTTCGGGCTTTTCCAATATCTTGGTAAAAAGCAAGAGTTTTCATATGAAATTGTACAGGCTTATAATAGGTAAATTCATATTTACGTACAGTGGCCCATTTTCACTAAAATATTTCAAACAGAAGAAAAGTTATGCAACTTTTAGTGAGACCACTCACTGTTTTTTGAAAAGCATAACGCAACAAAAAGTACCAAACACGCGATTTTTTTAAGTTATATGTCAAATCATTGTTTTCAAATGAATTTTATATTTTCAGATAATTAATCCTAGTTATTATTATTTTGAAAATAAACAGGGTATCAGCGTATCGGCACGTCCCTGTGAAGTCACTTATCAAGATGACGATCAAGTTGATAAATAAGGAATGTGTCAGATAAATGATTCTGTTATTAAAACAACTATAGATTCAAATATCTGAAAATGAAATGCGAAAATGGCCAAGGTGTCAATGACAGACAAAATGTGTATCCAGACACTTTGAGAGCAAGGTTCTATAATTATCGATTAATCTGATAAACAGTGAGAGCGCAGAAATTAAGAGTTATAAGCTTATTGAGAATTCTTAAATAAGTCGTTGATGAAAGCAGATCGACTCAAAGTCAATTGTCCTGGTTTCATTGAGAAGAGGCAATGGCCCATACATCTCCGGATTTGAACCCGATGGATTATCAAGTATGGACAGTTATGCTGGAGAAATACCAAAATTTGCGGACAAAACCAACAGCGATAAGAGAATTGTTGATGGTCGAAATGCATTGGAGTTGATATGGGAAGATTCAGCTCTGGAACACATCAACAAGGCCATCAAGAACTTTACAGAGACACCCAGACCAAGTGTGCATGGTCACTGGTGGTGGACACATTGAGTTGTGAAGCACTGTGAAGTTAATTTGATAACAATTCTTTGAGACGTGACTTGATAAAATTGCTTTTTGTTACTTTTCGTTGCGTTATGTTTTTGAATCGTCGAAAAACAACGGGTGGTCTCATTAAAAGTGATGTAACTTTTGTTCTGTTTGAAATATTTTGTTGAAATTTGGCCATTGTACGTAAATATGAATCGCCTTAATCTTTTAAAGACTGTAAATTTTCACTTTCACTTAAAAATTCTTATTTCTGGCCAAGATATGGGCAAATTTAGCTCTGGAACACATCAACAAGGTAATCAAAAACTTTGCAGAGATACTCTGTATAGAGTTACTTTTTATGGCCCACCCTGTAGATAAGATGCGATCAATGCACTTCGTGCTTCTTCATTGATCATAGCGATGGATTAATGCCAACGTGTGCACGTGTGATCGCATTGTTTATTTAGAAGATCTCGCAACATCATAGAAATGAAGTTATACCGTATGCACCAGAAGGCGAAGACGACGAAGACTTAATCAGTGACATCTGAGTGAGATCTGCAATTGTAATTAGTCTATTTCGGGTGCAGTGGACAAAAGGTCGGACAGAAAGACAAAGGCCGGAAGTCGAGGGTCAACTGCATACAAGGATGAGATTGACCCTCTCACCTCTGACTTATTCGGAAATACGCTGTGTATCAATTTGGACGGCAGACCGTAAGATCACGCTGCAGTCCAATTGACGAAATGCTCTCATGATTTCAAAATATATACACACATAAAGGCATATGCATGTATATAAATACATATACAATTATATGTATACATAATGTATGCATAATATATATGTATATATATGCATACAAGACATATGCGCTTACTATATATATCCTACACAAGTACACATGCTTAAACATCGTGGTTCAATAAAAGTAAGCCAAACTGTTTTTCATATAAAATTATCTATAATGCATGCGTGATAAGTAATCATTCTAAAATTTTCCCGATATTTAGAGAATTGAACCAAGAATACAAGATATTTGTGAATATCACATAATTATATGCGTGCAAATATAATTATTTATATCCGTGCGCAGTGCTGTGCACTGCTGTGCAGTCTGTTACAATTTTTATGAACTCATAGAGCTCCATATCTGTAGGCAAAAAAGCGTAAGTCAACTTAATCATTCGTTCATTTATTCATACCTTTCACTCAATCAATCAATCAACGTATAGTTATTTAGCGCGTCTCCTGGGTACCTATAATGCTCAGAGGCACTCCCATGCAGTCCCACTCATGCAGCCCATTCATATAGACGAATTGAATTAAACGAATATACAGGGTGAGCGAAAAAAAGTAATCGTTAATGTTTTTGCCGATATCTTGGACAGAAGAATTTTTAAATCAAATTTTACAGGCTGATGCTTTTTACTAATATCTTCGCCATGAGAATTTTTGAATCAAATTTTACTGACTAAAAGGTAATTCATATTTATGTAGGCTACAATAGCCAAATTTCATCAAAAATATATTTAAGACATAGGAAAAGTTATATAACTTTTAGTGAGTCCAACCACTGCTTTGGACGATCCAAAAACGTAATGGTGCTGCTATTTAATGCTAATAATAGCCTAATCATAGTCTATTGTTGACAACGTCAGCAATAGACTATGATTAGGCTATTATTAGCATTAAATAGCAGCACCACTACGTGCTAATATTATACATGCTTAGCCCGTGTTGTGTGCATGCCACTGAGCATAGGCAACATCGAACTGGTCAGAATTCATATTCGAAGGTCATTGATAGCACAGCCATTTATATGTCTCCTTTCTCAATTCATAGAAAAGTGCAAGAATGGAGATTTACGAGGCACAATGTTCTTGCTGACGATGACAACTATACGACGATGGCGATGGTGATGATGATGACGGTGACGATGACGATGACGATGATGAAGATGACGACGACGACGACGATGATAATGGTGATGATGATGATGATGACGACGACGACGACGATGATGACGACGATGATGATAATGATGATGATGATGATAATGATGATGATGATAATGATGTCCAAAAGTAATGAATTGTTTATGTTGACGAGGAATTTTACGACGACCGCTTTATAGTCAGGCAGACGGGTACGTAGATTGATATTTAGTTAGACAGATGGAAACGCAAGTGTAGGCGCAAAAACATGCGGACAACTAATACACATGCATGCGCATGTCATAAAGTTAGACACACACACACAGACAAATACACAGACACAAACACAGACAAACGCGCAAACACACAGGCAGATGCACAGACAAACACACAGACAAAACACACTGACACGCACACAAACACGCACACCGACACACCCACAGACACGTCCACACACACATACATCTCCTAGCCACTGCAGTGCAGTGCCCTCCGTTTCTAAGTCCTTGAAGTGCTTCGAACAAAACGCAGCTGAGCCACCGACCGACATGCGATTTCGACCGATATGCCAGAAGACTTTATATATGTATACGTTCTACAGAGCGCTATATAATTCGTTCGTTGCGACGACTGGCGAGACCAATGCAAGTGGCGTTGATTATATTATAAGTATCCGAAGTCCGATGGGACCATGGAACTGGTCCAGGAAGCGATCCACTGGGGCAACAGGCAGCCGGTCCAATTAAAGTCGAACGAACGTCCCATGGGATTCAGATGCTACTGCTGCTGATGCTGGTGGTGGATTGATTGCCATCGCTGGCAGCAGACAAAATATCAGCCACCAACAGCAGCAGCAGCAGCAGCAGCAGCAGCAGCAGTGGATTGGGTCTATAGGCCTGCAGCTGCTGCGGAGGCCTAACAGCGCGGACGTTTGAACGTCTGTCTGTATATATGCATGGATGACTATGCACTTGCAATGCTTATGCATGTTGCAGTCAGTCTATATACGCTTCAATGTAATAAATGCAAAAGTCATGACGTGCATGCATGCATTAATATATAGGCCTATATATATTTGCTACATGAAAATATCCATATATACATATATCACGCATATATATATACACATATGACCGCAAACGCATTAGTTATTCATTGCGTGTGAGTGTACGCATCGCTGAGCGGTGGCGGTTGCTGTAGCAGGAGAGGCAGAAGAGACAAGAGAGGCAGGAGAGGCTAAAGAGGCAGAAGAGGCAGGAGAGGCAGGAGAGGCAGGATAGGCAGGAGAGGCAGGAGAGGCAGGAGAGGCAGGAGAGGCAGGAGAGGCAGGAGAGGCAGAAGAAGCAGGAGAGGCAGGAGAGGTAGGAGAGGAACGAGAGGCAGGAGAGGCAGGAGAGGCATGCAGAAGAGGCAGAAGAGACAGGAGAGACAGGAAGGAGAGACAGGAGAGGCAGGAGAGACAGAGGAGGCAAGAGAGACAGGAGAGGCAGAAGAGGCAGGAGAGGCAGAAGAGCCAGGAGAGGCAGGAGAGACAGAGGAGGCAGGAGAGACAGAAAGGAGAGACAGTAGAGGCAGGAAAGGCAGAAGAGGCAGAAGAGGCAGAAGAGGCAGAAGAGGCAGGAAAGGCAGAAGAGGCAGAAGAGGCAGAAGAGGCAGGAGAGGCAGGAGAGGCAGGAGAGACAGAAGAAGCAGTAGAGACAGAATAGGCCGGAGAGGCAGGAGAGGCAGAAGAGGCAGGAGAGGCAGAAGAGACAGGAGAGGCAGGAAGGAGTGGCAGGAGAGGTAGAAGAGGTAGGAGTGGCAGGAGAGGTAGAAGAGGTAGGAGTGGCAGGAGAGGCAGGAAGGAGAGGCAGGAGAGGTAGAAGAGGCAGAAGAGGCAGGAGAGGCAGAAGAGGCAGGAGAGGCAGGAAGGAGTGGCAGGAGAGGTAGAAGAGGCAGAAGAGGCAGGAGAGGAAGGAGAGGCAGGAGAGGCAGGAGAGGCAAGAGAGGCAGGACGGAGAGGCAGGAGAGGCAGGAGAGACAGAAGAGGCAGGAGAGGAAGGAGAGGCAAGAGAGGCAAAAGAGGCAGGAGAGGAAGGAGAGGCAAGAGAGGCAGAAGAGGCAGGAGAGGAAGGAGAGGCAGAAAAAGCAGGAGAGGCAGGAGATTCAGGAGAGGCAGCAGAGGCATTTCACCGCAGCAGCCACCGCCAGAGCATAGATGCATTCTATTCTCTCATCGCTCTGTCATTGGCAGACAGTGAAGTTCGTTAACTCCACTGAGCGACGATGCTGAAGTTGGTCAAAGTCTGAAGTCGATATTATTGGATCACTGCCACCACCACGGCTGCATGTCGCGTCTCTCTGTTCCTCTGTCTCTCTCTCTGTCCCTTTCTATCTGTCTCTGCCTTTGTCTCTGTCTGACTGTCTGTCTGTTTGTCTGTCTGTCTGTCTGTCTGTCCCTCCCCTTCTCTCTATCCGTGTACTCTCTTTCTGTATCACCATAACTCCTGCTTTTTGTCAATCTTTCTCTTACAATACTATACATACTTTCATCGCAGAACAGCGTCTCTGTAAATCCGTGAACTGCTTCTTGTTGTTGGCCGGCTACTGAAGGTCGAACGACTGGAGCTGTATAGAAATGATGTTCGGAAATTGAAAGTGCTGCCTGAAGCGGATCCGCTACAGAGGTGATTGATGTGCTAGGCATGCAATTGCAATGGCCACCACCGCTGCGGTCTGCAATTGCAGCCCTGCCAACGACACTATCATCATCATCATCATCATCATCATCATCATCATCATCATCATCATCATCATCATCATCATCATCATCATCATCATCATCATCATCATCATCATCATCATCATCATATCATCATCATCATCATCATCATCATCATCATCATCATCATCATCATCATCATCATCATCATCATCATCATCATCATCATCATCATCATCATATTGGCGTCATCTATAGCTTCAAGTTCAACGCGTGGGATTCACTCGAAAGTCACTGCATGGATTGTAATAATCGACCGAGGCAGATCAATTAATCTATTTGCATTGCAATGACCTTGCTGCTGCTTGGTTTCTATTTTAAAGCTAGGGAAGGTGTCCAAAGAAACAGTATACTATACTGTCCAGTGTCCATGGAGTGTGTGTGTGTGTGTGTGTGTGTGTGTGTGTGTGTGTGTGTGTGTGTGTGTGTGTGTGTGTGTGTGTGTGTGTGTGTGTGTACATCGCTTCTAATGAAACTGCGACTGATTGAGTCGACGGAGGAGCGATCACCTTGGGACGATGAGTCATTATAACGAACACCTGATGAAACGGATGCGTTGACAATACAAAGACTGATCAGCTTATTGCATTGCTTGGAGTGTCATCAATATTATAGTGGAGTTGTATACTTTTGTATACTGTTCATCTTCATCTTCGTGTATAATATGTTAAAAACCCTTTGCTCTCGAATTGAGTCAGCCAAGCGTGTTATAAGCCTACTGTATATACATGTAGCAAGCGCCTTCACCTTCAGAATCGTTCGATTAATAGATCTAAGTAGATTTCAAAGTCCATGGGATGCTGTTACAGTTGAGTTAGCCTATAAAATTATAGCCTAAATGACGCATTGGAAGATTTACCACAAGAATCAAGTCAAGCCACACTGAAATTGAAATAGACATGAATATCGTCGTGTACAAACTGTGCATTAAATAAAAATTATGTGTTCACCAAATATAGATAGTTTTTACAGATGCGTTTATAAGAAAATACCACTCAGCACGAGTCAGCGATAGACGAACCTTTTTATAACGCAGCAACTAATTTAATTGCATGCAACGACCAACATCGACGTGTTTATGCTTAATTGTTTGAATTTTTTGTCACCGAACACGCGAACAATCGTCTGCTTCTAAAGAACCAATATAGATATTCTCGTCAGCATTGGCCTCGTGATCGACCAATTCAGTCTGCACGATTACCACGCTACTTGCCTTCTCTGCCGACCCCCTATCCTCCAACGGAAAACGAAAAACACTTATGCACATTAAACCATGTTTCCCAATCGATTAGAAATAGATTTCGTTGATTGTTCCATCTATATCATAATTATAGTCGTCCAATGAGAACGCCAGCACACACTGACACACACATGCAGTCGCCGACGAAAGCCTTCGTCATAATGACTGCTCTGGAATTAAGGCACATTGTATGGAAATGCACTTAAGGCACCTCCTGTTTAAACATCGCCCAAACCAAATACCTTCACGAGAAGCCCACCATATAAAACATATCAACCGAATCGCCGTGCAATATAATCTCTTGCAAACACGTATCGACGCAAAAAACAGGTCAATAAATAAATGCGCTGATATGATTAAGAATCCCTCGCCAAAAGCAACTCACTGAGTCCATAAATATTTAGATGAATACATCGCGTGACACATTTCATTATATATATATGATGCACACATCTCCAGCATTAAAAAGACATTGCCTGCAGCAGTGCAAGACTTCTTCACAGTCATAGCTATAGCTATAACGTAATTGCATTAATGCGTCTTTCTATGGACCTTTTTCAAAATAATCTAGAAGCCTAGCTGACAATAATTTAAAACCTTTCTTGACAGTAAACGGTAATTCAAAAGTTTCTTGTACAATAATCCAACAGCTTTGCTAAGAAAATCAACGCAGAAAAGCGTATCTGACATTGTTTCTGGACAATTTGGATATATAGCCGAAGTTTTGAATACAAACCACAAACTATCAAATGAAATAAACACTGATGGCATCTCCACTTTAAAGGAAGCAGAGATGTTTCAGCTAAGACCAGCAGTTTAAGTCGTTGTATAATTATAGTATACTGTCGTAAGTTCCATTTTGTATCAAATTATGTGGGAGGCATTTATTTGCGTAACACTGAATTCAGCATCCATTTCCAAAAATGCAGTTTTTTTCTCTGTAAGACTAATTTTGCAAGCGATCTGTATGTTTTCTTGTCTTTCGAAACAATGTATCAATTTTATGCAGTTCAACTTACTCAGACATATAAAATATTAGCAAATTAATTTAACTTTAAATTTTTGGGGTGCGGTGGTGCATACATTTAGGGGTCTGTGAAGTGCCTTGGAACCGGAAAGTCGTGTATCGGACCATGGGCAAGTCCATCACTCTCAAAGTCTCAATTGCTCATTCGCTTCGGCGTAAAACTCCGATTTAGTGTCTGCGCTGTAGTCGGAAGTGCCTCTGAATAGAAACCTTAAAGGGGCGCTCTAACAAGTGCTCATACATACGAATGACTACTTGGTAAAACAACCAGTTATAATCGGAGCGCTATAGAATCAAATATACATGTATCATATAGATACATTGTATCTATATCTCAGCAGCAGCATTCACTCCTACGGAACCTATGACTCATATTTCAATCCTCCAAAGGGATGGGACTGATCTGCTTCATAACAAACATGTTTGCAACAAGCAAATTCCCCTAAGCCACTATGCAGGAATTGAAATGCAAAGGCGACCAATCCAAACACGCCATAGTACACTATACCATTCGGGATAAACAATCGACACCGCTGTAAAGTACAGCTTTATATATTACAAAGCTGCAACATTACAATGAACTATTAATAACAAGGTATGAATAGGCATGCATGCACTGCCAATAATAGGCCCACTCTATTCACCTATTTGCATTGCTATTTACAACGCTACTTCTTAAATTGCCATGCAATTTACACACTTCGAGACAGTGAAGTTGTTTGTCCAATGCAGATCTATACGCGTAGTAGTAATAATAATTGTAGGCCAAACAAACGACCGTGTGGACATTGGACGAGGACCGCGGCATAATATTGACCATCAAAATCTTTTTCACGGGACTCGATGGCCCGCCTCGCGTGGCGCGGCGTGGCGTGCTGTTTCTGCACTGGCGGCGAATTGCTGCCGTCTACGTTGATAACTAGACTTTGCAAAAAAGGCGCTACGTAAGTCTATTGAAAGGCAGCGACGTTGTAACTCTTCACGTTTAAGGCGTCGGACAGAAACGTGCCTAATACAATGCCGTCCACGTTTGCAGACCGTACCAGTCAGCTCTTGAAGCCGTATACTTGCGCCTAATAAAGCACGGGCTCGAATTCAGGTCAGGAAATTGGTTGAAGTGGTGAACGGAGGTGGAGATGTTTAAGACATTATTGTTCACGGCATGGCGCCATCTACTATAGAGCTCAAGTACCAGTCGCCGTGTGCTTGTTACCTGATCTTACGTTGACTGCGACAGGCAAGATACTGCATGTAAGTTTAGGAATAACAGATTGTTTACTTAAGATGACCAAGCACACGCGCCTAGTAGTGCCATATCCATGTTCCGTGAGATTACGACGATCAACACAGATAAGAAGAGCGAACATTTACCTATAAGCTCCATCAAGGCTAATGCTGATGTTGGCACATAAGGAGGAACCTGAACAGTGGCCAAAATTAATAGGGCCTATACAACTATACAATAATTTTCTTTGTGATAATGGATTCTGGATGATAGGCATAGGTAGGCCCATCTAGCGAAAAAATGCTTGATGACATCATGTTCTGAACATGCAACCATGTCGTTATATCAGGCCACATGGAAAACCATGAGAATGGCTTTACTGTATAATCTCGCAGTTTTACACAGTTTAGAGCATGCTTCTCGATCTTTCATTAGTATAATACTCTGCTATATAGGTATACAATCCAACACGTGCATCTGTTTTTTTCCCTCCAAATTATCTCTGCGATTGAGTGCTATATCGTATGACATCAGAGAGGTTATACTAGAAATTACTATATGGGAAGTGTCACAGCCTATTTGATTTATTTAGATCGTTAGTAAATTTGTTAGATCGAGTTTCGTAATGGGATTTATTAATAGTGATAGACTACATATTATGGACAGAGTTGCATATAATGCCTCGGCGGCATCAGTTCATATAGAAAGATTGATCGTTGGACGGACTCTTCAATGGAGTCTGACGGCGGTGATGTATAGGGAAAATGTCGTGTAAATGATTATGACAATGACACCGGAGATCATGATGATGGTGATAATGACAATGATGCCGATGCTGCTGCTGCTGCTGCTGATGGTGATGATAACGATAATGATGACGATGACGATGACAATAGCGATGATGATGATGATGATGATGATGATGATGATGATGATGATGATGATGATGATGATGATGATGATGATGATGATGATGATGATGATGATGATGATGATGATGATGATGATGATGATGATGATGATGATGATAACGATAATGATGACGATGACGATGACAATGACAATAACGATGATGATGATGATGATGATGATGATGATGATGATGATGATGATGATGATGATGATGATGATGATGATGACGACGACGATTACGATGGTAATGACAAGTGTTCATAATGACGACTTTAGCGATGGCGATGATACTAACTGAGGCGCTTAGTCATGTCCTTGACACCGTGAGTACAGCATAAATAACATATAACACGAATACACATATAGGACAAGGGTAATTTCTTCCACACATACACACACTCACACACGCACACACATGCACACTTACACATGCACACGCACGCGCACTCACACGCATACACACGCACACACACACACACACACGCACTCAAACACTCACACAC
>OX457040.1:46883817-46886317 GCA_949752735.1 Lumbricus terrestris
GAACAAGATGTTTCTCGGAACAAGGCAGACCGACCGACCGACGACCATCTCCTATGCAGATCGAGGGATTTCCCGATATATATATTATGCGCTGAATTAAATTCTTGCTCCGTCGACGCATGACCTTGACCTTGACCTCTGTCCATCTGTGCTTAAAAAACGAATGACGTGTCTAAGGATAGAAACAATGCTGTCCAAGATCTAGACACAATCCGCAGGCTCTCTTCTCTGTTTTCTCTCGGTCTCTGTCTCTGTCTCTGTATGTCTGTCTCTCTCTCTCACACACACCACACACACACACACACTCACACACAAACACACATACGCACACGCGCACATACATACGCAATACATTATATGTACGCAACTTGACGCAGGCTTATTAATGATCATTATGGGTGTGCAATATTTATAGAACCTGAATTATTAAATGCATTCCGTTATTATCCCGGTCTTATTTTGCGCATAAGTTTTGGAAAGTATATTGAGTCTGATGTGATATACAATGTAGGTCTACGCCTGCACTGCATCGCACGAAATTCAGAGTTTCATGTCAGTCGTTTGATTAGAAGAGTGTCTCCCAACCTTTCTCAGAGCAAGGCAACCTTACCGCACTCAAGGTCATTCAGTCGATTGCACGCGAATTACTTTTAATTTGCCTTTTTGAGCTATAATAGTTCCTTAGTTTTACCGACCATCAACGCTCTTTGCTGTCTAATACTGCAGTGCTGTTGCAGCTATTATACAGTCTAGTTTAGAGGCCATATGGACAATTAGAGTTCTTGGAATTCATCAGAATTGTATTGTATACTACCTACAGTATACAATACAATGGTGTAATAGCACTTGCTATAGCGCCTCTTCAAGATTTATACTCAAAGGCGCTAAGTAAGTAAGTATAGTCGGTGGTGAGAAGAGAGAGTTATTTTTCCACAGTTGTGACCTCTAGAGAAGGTTCGTGCATGGCTCCCAGGTTAGCAAACAGATGCTTAGAAGTTGCCATGCAGCATTAACGAATAATTTCATGTTTCATGTTGGCTAACGACCAGTGGCGGCGCTAGGTGGGCTAAGGGGGGGGCTAAGCCCCCCTATAAAGACTAAGTCCCCCTAAAAAAGGCCATCCGGTTTTTTGCATGCAAAACTGAAATATTTCCACGATTTTCGACCAGATGACTAAAAAAAGTCGTCAGAAATTTTGGAGGATGAAAATGCAAAATTTCCTCCCGGAGGCGTCAGCCCCCCAAAACTGAAATCCTGGCACCGCCACTGCTAACGACTTACAATTGCAAATGCTGTTGAATAAAATATATTCAACTTTTTTCAGAAAATGATGAATTTGATGTTGGATGAAACGTCGAAGATAATTAGCATAATCTAGGAGCAAATTGAGTGTATTGGCATGTGCAGAATTGCGATGAAATTTTAAAAAGAAAGAGATGTATTGAAGCCGGGCAGTGGTCTTGACTGGCTGCTTGGTTGAGCTGATAGAGCTAAATTAGAACTCAAGTTTGGCTGGGGGGAAGGGCAGATGACCTGTAGAAAATATTATGTGTGGTAACATGTCTGAACTCAAGGTGAGAATTGCCGGGCGATTGTGGGATTCAACACCACCCGTTTTTCTTTCTGGATTCCATAGCAAAGTTCACATTGCACACCCCATTGCAACTTCACATGTGTTTGTATGTGCACTTGTTATAGCGTCCCTTCAAGCTCTCTACTCAGAGTCGCTCCCGACTGCAGAGCGGACACTGCATCGGAGTTTCACGCCGAAGAACTGAGCAATTGCGAATGAAAGACTTGCCCAAGGACCTTACGCGGCGAATTGAGGTGGATTCGAACGTCGAACCTTCCGGCTTCAAGGCAACGACGCCACCACTACACCACCGCGCCCCACATAAAGCAACGTCTGATCCCAAGTTATTGTCTGCAATCCACATACTGTCTGAACTGCCTGTATGAGCGTATATAGAACGTCAAGACAACAAACAGTATTCACATTGCAAGCATTGCCTGCAGTTCTTGCATTACGTTACTTCCCATCACCCGAAGCGCGTTGCCAAATGAAATAGGAATTGATTAATCCATATCTAGGGCGTCTCCCGTTCTGGGCGATGCTTTGAGTGGCCATATAAATTTACGACCTGCCGCGAGTCCTTACATCTGCGAGAATATGGCTCTCGTCGTAAACTCATCCCTAAATGTCAGGGCCAGGCCATACGCAACATCGCCGACGCACACGATACTTAAGAGACAACACAGTACCATGCATGCATGTGATTTACTGTCTAGTGTTGCGCCACGTCTCGACTGGATGTGTAGAGGTGTCTGATATTGTTTGCCATCCATATCAGAACTTAATGTCCGATTGTAGGCTACATGTCTATGGAAACGGAAATCTGCAAGTGCAAGCTAACGTCATCTAGCGAATCAATCGGAACTAGCAATGTATAGGGGAGAGTATGCACCCTTGATCCTATTTTGCTATTTTTCTCATTTACTG